>JANJEY010000006.1:6299395-6318892 GCA_024703695.1 Erythroxylum cataractarum
ATGTTTATGTTTCAAATCTTACGCATTGAATCATTTAGAAATTTGCTCGAGTGCATGATGTTAAGTTTTGGGATGGGCTGATTTAATAAAATGAGAGAAAGTTTTAGGTTTATTCACGGTGGGCCGAAGGCATGCGGTCGCCGCGACGAGGGCTTCATTGCTTTCCGCGACGTGGCAGGCCAAGAGGGCTCGTCGCGGCGAGACATCTCACGCCGTGGCGACGCCCCTTGTGCTTCCGAGGGGATTTCTTTTCTTTCTTTTCATTTATATGTTTCACCGCACGCATCACGCACCACGCTTTCATATCCGATGTTGGGCTCCGAAAACGGGGTCCAACAAATATTGTATATTAGTATAGAAATATATAATTTTTTATAATATGATTATTTCTTATTTTTATAAGTAATTGTGTATGGAGAATTACTATAAATATTGAAAATTTATTATTAAACAATTTATGTTAGATGAAATTGCCCTAACTCAAAAATAAGGATTAAATCTTGGTAATCATCTAACCTACACTTCCATATTATTAGGTTCCATATGAATATTTCTCTATTTCATTCAGTAAATAATCCTTTCTGTAAAAGAATCGAGGAAAAGATGAGGCCTATTCCAAATTTTATTAAAATAAAATAATACTATTCTTTTAGAAGGTGAAATACCATGTTTTGCCTAAACGTTAAGGTTTCATCTTCTCAAAATGAAGCAGAAAAGGCATGAAGAAGAAAATAAAAGCAGTTAGTCGAAACACATATTACTGGTTAAGTTTCAAGTGTAATTTAAGGGGCATTTGTAATCAGTTTTAGCTCAAATTTATCATTCATCACACAATAATGGTAAAATGCAGACAAAACATATATAGTGTATGAACAACATTTCACAAAATCGATATAAAACTAATTCACACATATATAACAAGCATAAAACATAAAGGAGGACAAAACCCACCTTAAATTGAGAAGAGTATAGTGAGACGAGGATGGTGGCAATAGGGAGGAAAACTGACAAAGGAGAAAATGATAAAGAGAAAAGGCAAACCAAACGACGTCGTTTTCATTTTATTAAAAACATTGAAACAAAAGCAAACAATGACGTTTATCTTTCAATTTTACTAACAAAATAACGATTTCGTCGCTACTTTACTAACGGAAATGTTTTTTGTTGGTACACTTCAACGCTTATTTATGCCGTAAGCACTCTTGCCTATTTTACTAATAGACATTTTCCATCCGTTGCCATATTCCATCCATATTTACCAACATATATTTTGTCTATCATAAAATGAAATTTTTCCAGACAATGTTATTGATGGAACATGATGTTCCGTTTGTAATTTACTTTGGTTTTTTTCGTTGATAATTTTCCATCGCTAATTAGTAATTTTCTTTTAGTGGACCAAACTTCTCACAATGGCCACATTAAGGAATGTTTCCTTTCTTCTTTGATGACTAAAAATTTGCTAGATAGTCTCCCCCCACCATCTTTTCACTTCCTTGGTTTGTCGTTGTCCTTCTTTACTCTTGAATTTGTAAAGCATTAATTAGTTATGACAATGTCATATGGCTGATGTCCTTTAAGTCTACAAGAGAGGAAATTTTCGCCCCAAACCTTTTAGACAAACTTATTAAGACTTTCTCTATGATCTTACTATCGGGTAGCTCTTCTCCCATAAGTCTAAATTTATTTACTACCACAATGAGCTTATCTGAGAACTCTTGAATTGTCTCCTTTTTATTCATTATAAGAATTTCAAAATCTTTTTTGAGATTTAAGACTTGCATTCCCCTTATCTCAACATTCCCTTGATATAGCTCCTTCAATACATCACATGCTTCCTTAAGTGTTTCATAAGCCATAATTCTTGTGAAAATCGACTCGGATATAGCAACATGTATTTAAGATAAACTCTTGAAGCTTTAGCTTCTTCATCCTTATGAACTATAATTTGATTGAGTGCAGGTTTATTTCCTAGAGGAGGTACATGTCTTTCACCTTCAACCCATTGCCACAAAATGAAACCTCTCAAGTGAGCTGTTGTTTTGACAACTCATATTTGATAATTTTCACCGTTAAAATCTAGGGATAAAAGAGATGATGTGTTAAAGGAAATCATGGAAAGAAAATAAATTTTAGTTAGATTCTCTCTTAATTACTCATAGGTCCCTCGAGATCTTTGAGAATTCTGATACTAAGTTGAAGTTTTTTTTTTAAAAAGAAGAATATGTATAAGATAAGATAAGATAAGATAAAAGAATACATAACATTGAAGTTTATTATATCGTTGGAATAATGAACTTGATTTTCTTATTTATACAAAATACAAAAAATTTAACAATTGTTAAATAAAAATTTCAGCCAATAAATTTGACATAAAATAAAATTAAAAACCTTCTTTTTTTGTGAGCGCTACAATTTTAAATTAATACTCAGCTTGCAACCACATCTTAGTATGGTCTGAGAGGAGGAACAACAAATCATTTAACAAAAACTCCTGCTATCCAGCCGTGCTTACTAGCCGTTTTCCTTTTCTTTTTATGAAAATGATAATGCACTTTTAAACAAACCAATCTCTGGTGAACAAGTGGCTCACAAGATATCCCTTGACGGGGGACCCCAGAATGGCAAAGGTCGTGCTCTTATGCAGACACATTGTACATATTAAAATTATATTAGTCGGTTTTAGAACTCTCCAAAAAGTTTATATCATTTTAATCAAGTTTATCGCTTAACTCTAATTAATATATTATTAACAACATATTTATTAACTTGCTAAATGATGATAATTTATTAATTTTTCTTTACGTACACTCAAAGATTTATCTATGATATATTTAAAATATATTACTTAAAATTTACATTTTTTATGGTGTTGATTCCAACAACAACAAAAAAAGAAAAGAGAAATTAAGAACATAGGTGAAGTGCATGCAAGATCGATTTATCTCGCTACACGTCAAAACCAGGATATGATTATAACTATAGACTCGTTATAAACTATTACAATGCCAAGATGAAAGCTAAAGATACAGTTAAAGTACAAATGGGAGTAGAACAAAAATTAGGTCTCATATATATTAAAATGAGAAAAAAAAAACAATGGCTTGCTAAAAATGATTCAATTTGATTGTCAGGAGAACAAGAATCTGGCTTAGGGAGGGGCAAAGACATCTTAATTGGATTAATGTTCTCATGATCATGGCTTAGGGAGATATTCTTTCCAATATCTAGCGGGAAGTCCATGCATTGGCACTGGGAATGGTCTATATTGAACCCCACTTTCAGATCCCACCACTTCCCATCTGCAACCATAATGGTAAGAAAGTTGATAGAATCAGACATTTATTAACCGAAACAGAAATTTCTTCTTTGTATGAATTTTAACAGTACCTGAACTTGGTCACCAAATGGTGGGTCATAACAAGCATCTGCAGCTTGGCAAGTTCATTACCTGGACAGGCATGAACTCCACTGCCAAATGGCATAAACGTATTGGGTTTTGGCGCAACCTACAGGATTGAAAAAGGAGCAAGCTTGACTTTTGTAGACTACAAATAGCGAGAAGTATATACCATCATTACCACTACGTATCTAACACGGACAGAAGATGCTTTAGAGCCAACAATTAATGTTGACTCTTACCTCAAATCTGCTGGGATCAAATCTTTGAGGATCACTAAAATATTCTGGACTGTGATGAATGTTCGTGAACAAAGGCATAACCTTCCATCCTTTCGGAATCAAGTAATCTGTCACATAATTCTGTCAGTCATATTCTCAAAATACTAATAATTTGTATGTACGACTTCCAACATTGTCTTCCATTTCAAAATGATGCAATTCAACTCTAATTGAAAAGTAAACACGTTGAGTTAATTCTCTTAATTACCGTTGTACTCCACATCAGCCACTGCTTCCCTGAACGTGAAAGATATGATGCTTGCCATTCTCAAACTCTCCATCACAACCTGACAGTCCGTAGTATTTCATTTGTCGGCAATTCGTGCAATATCATTGCAACAGGTAAAAGAAAATACACTTAACTCTTAAATCACTAGTGTTTGGACCAATTCCAGCTAATAAATTGCATACCTTGCGAGTAAATGGCATGTTTCTAGTCTGGCTCCAAGTTACTGGCTGACTACCCTCAGCATTCAGTTCGTAAATCACCATCTGTTCAGCCTGATCAAAAGTGCCAAATTAACACTTAATGATAACATTAAATGCAACCGATTTGAGGACAAAGACAGTACTTTTGAAAAAAAAAAAGAGATTAGTATTAATATTATTGACACCGGCTAGTTTTAGATATCTTAACCTTGACAGCCTTTTGAAGTTTCCGGTTGTCGTGGAGATACTTAACAATCCATGTCATGGCACTTGCTGTGGTGTCCTGAGCAGCGAAAAGCACTCCTATAATGTTGTCGGCGATTTGTTCATCTGTCAAGACTTCTCCTTTCTCATTTTTTGAGTTTAGTAGACAACCCAACAGATCCTTTTCAAGTAGTTTCTTCTCTTTCCGTTCACAAATGATATTGCTAAGTATATTCTTTAGTCTCTTTCTTGCCTGAAGGCTCATAAGAGGAAACGTTAAGTATGGAATAAAGTATTAACATTTATGTGCCCGTTAATCCATTCAATACAATTCAATAATTAATTATCGTGCTCACCATTAGTGCTCTTCTGTAAGGTGTTCCTGGTAGTCTGGTTGGAAAGGAATTGTATCCTTTATCGACGATGATGTAGTTTCTTTTCAACTCTTCTCTGTAATGAGCTTCCAAATGACCAAAGATTGCCAAAATACCCACTTCAAATGAAAACTGAAATCAGAAAGGTGAAGCAAAGAATTATTGAGGCTATCGGTGGATTGTGGTATAACTTTTTATAAGAAGAACATATTATAAACAGAACTGCTTTGGCTGTTTCTTTTTTTTTTTCCCATTTAAAAAGAGGAATACAAAACAGAAAGCTGTAGGGGCCTTGGCAGAAGAAAAGTGGAAAAGTAGTGTTAAAATATTGGTCAATCATTTTCTATTCGGGATCGACCACTTTGAATTAAACAAATATCCAACCTTTTTCAGTTCTTGAAAGGTGTTCACAACACCCTCATTTTGCCACGAGTTTAAGGTGGAGGCCGCCATGGAGGAAATATCAGCGGCAAGGTTTCGAATAGCATCAAGAGAGAACGAACCCTGTACGAGCTTCCTTAGACGTAAATGGTATTCTCCTTGGTGAAAAAATAAAGCTGAAGGGCCAATCAGTTGTTCCTTGCTCTTTGGATACGTTGGCTTAAACAAATGAGCTTGTGTAACCAACACAAAACGAGCAGCTTCAGGGCTACCAAGCATAACACAAGGGCAACCCAAAATATGGGTCTTGAAGATTTCTCCATACCTACACCACCATGAACAAGACATTCAATTCCAAGCACAGAAACGGCAAAGCCATTTGTAGAAAGGAAAAAAGATGATTTGAAATTAGATACAAAACCTCTTCTGTTTGGAGGCAAAGAAAATATTTGGATCCTGAGAGTAGAGTTGAAGAGTCTCTCCAATATAAGGCCAACCCAACGAACCAGGAGGAAGTTTAATTCCTTTATACAATCTTTTGCTGTTTCTTCTTTTGAACATATATGACAGGAAACTGAAGAAGAAGACCAGAACGTATACAATAATGTAAGTCATCTCTGTCCCTATCCCCTTTCCCTGCCTCTCACTCCTTACGACAAGTAAAGTCGCTGTAGTGAAATGCAGGGATTTAGCTTTGCTCGGTCTTGTGATCAGAAGATAGGGATGGCCTTTATTTATATAGGATTCTGAAGAATAATGACAGGAAAGAACATATAGTTAGTAAAAATAATTGAACTACAATATTACGGGCATCGACCATTTGTAGTTATGTTAATTATATACTTAGTTCTTAATTTCTCAAATGTACTTATATGTATACCGCTTCCTAGTTATCACATGTATTCTACTGAAGAACAAATTATTCTTATTAAGGACTAGCCTTAACATTTGAACAAGTGTGCTCTACTGAAGAAGCAGAAAGCATAACTTTCTTCTTCGTATGGTTGTCCCTTCTGGTCAACCCGTGGGCTTGCATTTCGACCACAAATCCAACCATGGTATCTTTTGTAGTTTGGAAGGTATTGAAAAAGAAAAATTGCTTTCCTTTTGTCATGATAGATAGTTATTTATAGCCTATATGTACTCCACAAATATTGAATGCATAAGGTGATGTGTTGTGCTTCAATAGTTTATTTGCCTTAATTCTCTTCTAGCCTTTTACATTACGGCATAAATATTTAAAATTTTGAAAGTGTTGACAAACAACAAGAAATGTGAAAAGTAATTAATTATGTTCTCTAAGACATGGTGAACATAAATATATATATAACACTAAAATTCGATTAACATTAAATTTCAATTAAGATAAGAAAAAATCAAATAACCTAAAAGAAAATTGTTTTAATTTATTATTCTAAATTTCTTAATTTTAAAACAAAATATAAATTTGATTTCCAATTTTATTATCATAAGTACATATTATTATGGAAGGTTAACTCAAAATTAAAAGATAATTGCTGAAAATTATTTTTAAAAATTAATTTTAACAATTTCAAATTGCAATTCTTAATTCGACCTTTATCAATTAATTTGTATCACTTGATTAAAACTATTAAACAAGAATTAGTTTCAAATTGATTAGAACATGATTCAACGATTTGCCTCTTGTGAAGGCTGTAAAATGCAGTATAGAACAATTATTTTTACCTATAATCATAATAAGCCACATTTTCTAATACATGATTTGTATGTGAGAAAGCTAAAGCAAAATGGTCACATCGGATAATCTGCAACAGTCGGTGACAGCCCCAAACATTGGACTTTCTAGGAACTGATCGAAGACAAAAACCTCCGACGATCGACATTTTTGCTTGGTAGGTGCGGGCAGGTGATCGAATGCCGCCGTCCAAAATGTACATGCGTGAACGAGAAATAACTAGATTTTCCTCTCGAAGTCTTTATCAATGGAAGTTAGAAGAAAACAAAAGGGATCACAGTGCTTAAAACTGCCTTAGTGTGGAAAATCAGCATGTGCTTCTTTCTTATGTTGCAATTTTCTACTCAATTGGGGACATAGTACAGACTTACCGTCGAGACAGACAGACAATGTACAAGAGTTGTTACAGAGATGGTGCACGTGGTTAATACCTACCCTTTAGATCTCTCTTATCCACAAGCACGTCAATTTCTCGAATTTACTACACAGTAATTAGATTCACACAAACAATATTAAATCATTAATTATAAAAAATTGTTATATTTAATTTTTTATAATTAAATGATTGTCGCTATAATGTCTTTAATAACTTAAGAAACCGAGCTTAATGAAAAGGAAGTAGCGGCTGGAGTGGAATCCAGCTCAGTGTCGGAAGATTCTTAAGATCTCCGACCTTCCACCTCAGATCTCCACATCCTTTCTTTCAAGCTTAGTGTTCCAATATTTATGTGGTCCCACTCTTATCATATTTTACGGATTATAAGTTTTGCCGACGTGGACATCTCTCGAGTACCGGGCCGACTCTTTCTATGCAACCGTTCCCACATAATCAGCCCCATCATTGTTCTCAGTCCAAGTCGCTATTATGACAGCTGGATCTGACACTTGGTGCAATCCGTATGGTTCATTTCCAGAACAATCAGATACGTTACTTATGCCCCACACTACTTCTTCCCATGCTTTTTCTACCAATTTCATTGGTTACACGTGTATGAGAATTCTTATCTAATCTTTCTGTTTTGAAAAATTTTTACCTAAAAGTTGTTCCCTCCAACATGATTTTAAGAAAATAAAAAACAAATTGACTTTCAAGTTTTACTTTATTTTTTTTGTCAAGAAGGACACTATATTGTGTCAGTTAAAAAATATGTACAAGGAATGATTCAATACGTAAACATTTTTAGTTTTACGGAAGGTTTTCAATTTTATGTAATTTTTTTTATAAAATAAAAAGAGAAAGTAAGTTTATTAATTACTTCAAAGTTTATGTGCGTATATATGTATGCTAAATCAAATTTGTCATGCTAAATCAATTTTGTCGGGCTAAATTGCCAAATCTCGGTGATGTTAGTGAGCTAAAGAGAAGGCAAGAAAAGATAACGGTGTAAGGGGAATCTCCCATCTTTTTGGAGGCGTCCCAATACTTTGGAGGGCCATTTCCCATTAACAAGCGCACCATTCACAAGGTTTGCCTTAAACAAAGCAAATTCGATTCCCTTGATGCTCGTACATAAGGTATTGTCAATTTCGAAATTGCATTGTGAAAAAGGAATTCGTCACCCGAAGCAAGAAAAGATAAATAATACATCACGTTTAGTGCCCACTTGACGTTCTTCTCACGTTTAAGGCTACAATGTCTTAATCAAGATTGAAGACAACCAATCTGGTCCAGGTTAATAATTAATTGAGATCACTACATGATACAAATTACATATGGATATATTGTGTCGGTAATTTCAAGTGAAACAAAAAAGATCTTTTGTACTAGATAGTGATTGCAGTTAGAAGAGCAATGCTAGAAATATTACACATTAACTTTTACCCTAATAGGAACCGATGAACCAATAATTCATGTTAGATCCATATAGGGTCTAATGGGAACACACAGCTATCCCAATTAACCTAAGCTAAATCTACTAACGACTATTTGTCTATTAATTGCTAGTGTCCATAATAGCTGCACCCACTTAGTCAATTTGGATTTTTTAATTTCAAATATAAATTTAGTTTTAAATTTAATATTATTTTCTATTTCAATTCTCCAGCTTTTAAATCTCATAATTCAATTATTGAATTTTAATAATCACGCTCTATAAAGATTTATGCTATGGTTCTTAATAAAAATCGTACATGTCATCAACCTAATTTGAAATGGACATATATAGAAAAAAAAACGATACGTATGGTTAACTTAAATGCAATGCAATACTTTTGTTAAAAACATTAGTGAAAGTCTTAGTATAAGGTTAAAAAAAAAAGTCTAATATATTCGATACACATGACTCTTCACTTTACAAGAGTTTGACGAGGGTCATAATTTACGTTTTTACGGTCACAAATGAGCAATTTATAAAATTATTCCAAAGCTCACCCTCGAATGTCTCTTATTATAAAGTAAATGTTAAAATTGAAGGATTTAATAAGAAGATTGGGAAGAAAAGAAAAAAAAACTTGCTGAGCGTGTAAATTGAAATTTTGAGGTGTTATAACTATTCGGATAAGAACAGTTTGACATTCAAATCAGTAAAAGACGGAGCGTGTTTTATTGAAAGTGGAGAATGATACAAAAATGAGTGAAATGTTGAGTTTAACATATGTTAAACCTGCGTATTTTGAACTTGTATGACTCAAGTTAGCATATGAGTGAAATGTTGAGTTTAACATATGTTAGCACATTTTGAACTTTTATGACTTAAGTTAGCCCACATATACGAATTTGTACAAGCTAAGCCTCCAAAGCTTGTACTTGTACATGTTAAGCATTTACAGGTTGAACTTGCATATGTTAACCAACAGGTATTGAACTTCTATCCGATAAGTAACAGGTATTCAACTTTCATATATCGTGCAATGTGTTGAGATAGGTCGACGCCTATGTATGTTAATTCAACTTATCACTTTTGGAGATTAAGTCTTCTTTCAAATGTTATATTTATCTATTAAAGATGAACCTTTGGTGTGCAACTTAAGTTAAAGCAGTAAATATTACATTATTGATTATTGAAATACTTTTATTAATTGTTAATTATTATTATTAAGTCATCTCACAATAAACGTTAAGTTGGGGAAAATCTGGCGTGGACTTGATTGGACACGAACGCGGCATGCGCCTCACAATTGAGTGCCTGTCAACATCATTCATCCTGCCCTCGATTTGCCACTGATAAGGAAATAGCAATCTTCTTTCAAAGTCCCCTGCGATGCGATCCTTTTACGAGTTGTATGCACTTTGAGGTTATAATTGACGTCAACTTATACAATCATGCATGCGAGGATTGTAGAACGTACGTGTAATAAAGAGCAACATACACTCCATACGCGTCAATTTTTAATTTGCTTTTGAGTCGTATGTCATTGTAAGATATTGGATTTATATATGCCTTCTTTGCCTGATTGGAGAATCTATTGGGAATACTTGAGTCAGAAATCATAAGGCAAGTGTCAGCTTCTCACATAATGTTAGATCATATAACAACTAATAATCCACTACAACATATCAACATTTCCACTTCCTATATTCTTCTAGAGTTGTAGAGGGGTCTCCATTCCCATAATGAATAAAGCTTAGTAGTACTCTTGAACACGATGTTTCGATCAAATTGGTTTTCTACTACTGTTGATTTGATGTTGTGGTTTTCCATTCTAGAACAAAATTGGAGGTGTGACCAAACTACTGGCTGTGACGTTGAACAAATTTATTTTTGGAGAAGTGACGTTGAACAAATTTTGTACAGGCATAGGTCGTTGTAAATTGCATTGTTGTCGGGTGTATGCGTGCCACGATCGCAGTACATGATATGTTTCTGTCTTGAACGCAAACAAGATCAAAACATCATTGGCAGGATGTAATTTTCTATATTTGGGACATTGAAAATCTGAGTTTGTTTAGTGAACATATATGTCTTAGTAAGTTTTGTGGTAAAAAATCAAGTTAGCTTTTGTCACGTTCCAAAGTACAAATAGGACTTATCATTCATACACTACTGAGACTTATCATAATCATATCAGATAAGGTGACATACGAGTAATGTGATAGCATTTCATATGAATAATAATGGATTACTTCCTTTACCCTATCGTAAATACTAATGGATTACATCCATCAAGGCCATACTTCGAAACAACTTTCTTCCATGGCTCCCTGGTTGCAATTAAATTAGTTGTAAGCTAAATCGCATAGATTGCATGAAACTGAGTACCGTCGTCAAAAACCAGCCCAACCTATATACGTTGATTTTGAGAAGATTATATGCTGCAAAAACCTCCAACGTTATATTTTAAGGATAAAAATAGTACAACTTATACATATAATGCAACGACCAAATTAACGGGTACAAAAATAAAAGACAAAAAACAGTCTTCAGGATACGTCTAAGATTATTAGATTATGCTATGACATACATATATGAAGTATTGATAGTTACTTTCAAAAAATTTATAGAAATTTGAACATAATCTCAATACTCCTCTCAAATTAGAGCATGAAGATTTGATAAGATGCTATTTTGATATATTAATTAGAATTATTTTTTTTTTGGATATATTTTAGTGCTTAAATAGGAACATTAATATTTGTTTTGTCTTATGTGATAAAAAGTAAATATTGCATCAAATTGAGACATTATTACTGAAAATTACAAATTTTTAAAAAAGTAAACAAATTATTACAATAGATAAGGCGGATCACGTTTAATGTCAATTGAAGAGTTGGAGCTTATTTAGAAAACTTCTTTATATCCTTGTTATGTACAGATTTGGATTTGTTTTACATAGAAATCTTTGCAAGATAGGATTAGACTAGGGTTTAAGTAGAAAAATAATAGAAAAAGATGTCTTCCACCTCTCTCCAACCTTTTTTATTTTCATTTCTTTTGATTTTTCTCTCAATCTTTCATCTTCTTTTATCTTTGGTGTTGAACCTTATGTCATGTGTGGCTAAACTCAATTATTCTGATTCAAGGGGATTTAAAACTTTAGTTGTAACCTTGTGAGATTTTGTTCTAAACTTTTATTCATATTTTAATTAAAGTATTTCTTGTTTTGAGTTCTTCTATTTGGTGAATAATTAATATTGATTGATCTAACAAATTAATTTAATGTTGATTATTCTATAGCTATATATGAATTCAATGAACTGTAATTGTCACAAAGAATTGGTACAAGTAACAAATATATTATTTATAAATTTGTTTATGTAACTTATAAGAAACATGAAAATTAAGTTGAATAGTTGCAGGTATCTTAATTTTTTAATTTAGGCTTTAGTTTCTTTTATTAAGCTTATTGCTATCATTTAATTGATATTAAATGCTATCAGACCTAGTCAATTGATGATAAGTTTTGGTTTGGATGTTAGGTTTCAACTAATTAATTTAGGAAAATTTGAGACTTATTATGTCTATCATAATAGGTTTCAAACTAACTATTTAAATTGTGACAATTGTTCTTTTTAAACCAATGATTAATGTTATAATTAGTTGAAATCTTTTCCCTATATTGGAGATAAGTATTCTTGAATTTCTCACTTTTATATTTAGTTAATTTATTATGATTTCTTGTTAATTTTAGTTAACTAGTTAATTATTCAAAGACCTTCACTTTATTTTATTAATTAAAATTAAGAAACTAGTGTATAATGCTATTGGGATTCGACCTAGTTCCACGACTATTATACAAAATTGGAGAATAGGAATTAATTTTGAGGATTTTGATAACCCGATCAAATTTACAAATGTCTAACATGCCGAGCAAATGATGAGATTGAGCTTATCTAAGTGTTTTGGAGAATAGATCATTGAGTTGCTGGGTTAAACAAATGTGAGATGTACATAGCTCATTGTGTAGTATGCAATCATGAATAAAGTTACCATCAATTTAATATTTATATATTCATGGAAAATCATATTAGTCAATGTAAAAAGCAATTTGATTATCATAGAAAAGAGACATATGAGATGACAGTAATACTTTCAAGTCTTCACGTAAGAAATAGTGACAAAATTTTACCAGTAGCATTAGCTATTGCCCTATATTCTACTTCAGTTTACGAATGAGAAACTATAGTTTGTTTCTTCAACTTCCAAAAGATTGGACTATAACTAAGGAATGTGACAAAACCTATAGTTAAGCATCTAGTTATTGGATATCTTGTAGAATTTGAGTCATAGTAAGCAATTGACTACAAAGACTAGTAAAGGACCAAAAAAATGCCTTGGCCTGGCATTGCTACAAAAATTTCTCCTTCTAAGTCAAGTGACGATTGTTATTTCTTTGCAGAAGGGAATGCTCTTCTTACAAGTTCAGTTCAAAAATTTTGGTAAGAGAGGGTGTTAGTTCTATAGATAAGTTATTGGCCCTTAAACAATCAAAGGATTAATTAGCCTTTTCCATCCTTCATTGTGCTAAATGTTCTTTGGTGTCTCACATTTACAGTGTGATAGTATATTGCATATTTATAATTCTTGCCATAAGATTTTGAGCTTAGTATAATATTTAGTTATACACGTCCATCTCTTTAAAGTGTATTAGGAAATTCTTTTTCTATTTTATAAACTCGAGGTGCGTTATTTTGCCTATACATCACATATCTCTGTTTATCTTGAATTATCTTTGGATAAATAACACTCTCATTTATACCTTTGGACAAAGAATTTATTATACATGCCTTTACCATTGAATAATTCTGTTCCATCATTAAAAATTTGTTGATATTGCACTCAATATTGATAGGCTACCATCAATGAATCCACCCTTGATTTTGGCATATAGGGTTATTTATATAGCACTCTTCCATTCTATAAAATGTTTTCTTAGTTTTAAGAATTTTGATTAAGGCTGAAAGAATTCCCAATGTTTAATTTATCACATATAATTTGGAGAAAATGATTTTTCAAGGAATAATTCTTGAAATTTATAAGGCTGAATTAGATTTAATATGAAAGAAAATGATAAGAATTATAGTGAGAGAAGTAAATAAAGAGAGAAGTATTCTTCTTGCCATTATAATGATATAGGTATAGTATATATTAAGCTCTGTCCCTTTATTCAACAAATCTCCTCTTTTTTAACCATTTTCCTGAATTTAGGTATCAACTGCCACCTGGCTACAGAAAGGAAGGACATGAATCTAAGCTAGATCTTTTTTACGTAGTCGATGGTCCTAGCTCTTTTAGCTGCTTCTAAAGGATATTCCTTTAGGGTTTTTCACATTAGCTTGGGATCCTCACTCTTATATTATGGACTTTCACTTATTATATCCTTTCCCTTCTTTTTGTCCAATTTCACCAAAAGTGATGTCGCATATGTGCCCTTTGAATTGATCCTTATCCCTAATAATCAAAATAAAGATATAGCTACATTTTTTAACCATCTCCCAAACTGCTTCTTCTGTAAGCATATGCTTCCATTTAATCAACCATTCGATCACTACCTGATTATGCTTCTTGGTAGTCCTTTTATCAATGAAAGCTTTGGGTTCCGTTCGGTTAGCACGATAGATGTAATAAGTACATCAATGGTAGTTGGTACTAGACCATAATGTTTCTTTGTAAAAGACATATGAAAAGTTGGAAGAATGTTGGCCCTTAGAGGAAGTTGTAAGGTATAAGCTATAGCTCCCACCTTAGAGATGATGGGATAAGGTCCAAAAAACTTTGTCGCTAACTTCTAATTATCTCTATGTTCAACAAAGGATTGTCTATATGGTTATGGCTTAAGATAGAACCATTCACCAAGTTGGAACCCCCCTTAGACTTATGATTATCTACTAGTTGCTTAATTATATTCTTTACCTTCTGTAAACTATGTTTGAGCATTTGAATGGTATTCTCCTTTGCAGTTAAGCTTCTATCTACAGCCTCCATCTTACTTTATCATAGTAGATATAGCATATCAATTGAGGAATGTTGTCTACAGATTACCTTTTAAAGAGTGATTTTAAATACTGATTAGATGTTAGTGTTATACCAAAATTCTACTAAAGGAAACCAATTAGCCTAATATGTGGCTTATAATGAGCACATACACCTCAAGTAGATCTGTAGGCACGTATTAAATACTTCGGATTGGCCATCAATATAAGGATGATATAAATTGGACATATTTTGATTTATATCCTAAATGTGTAGCAATTTTTTTTTTCAAAAATTATTGATGAATACCATATCTTTGTTAGAAAAAACTAATCTTGGGAACCCATGCAACTTATATATTGTTAACAAATACTTTAGCCATATTCAATACAGTAAAAGAGTGGTTCAACACAAGCAACTAAGCACATTTACTTAATCTATTAGTGACCATCATAACCACATCATTTCCTTGGGATTTGGAAGACTTTAAGAAATCTATTGCAATACACTACCATATGCAGTTAGATATCAGTAGCGGTTGAAGCAGGTTAAGTTAAGTTGCATTATTTGACTTACACTTCTGACAAGTAATGCATTCTCTTATATAATGAGTCGTATTTACTCTCATTTTTGGCCAATAGAAAAGTTTGGATATTCTTTTCATTATTGCTATTATGCCATAATGCTCCCCTTAATGTGAATTATAAATCTAAATCATTAATTTTTTCCTTAGTCCATTATGATTGCTCACCACCAGCTTGTTCCTTCTTCTCAACTATTGGTCTTTCTAGCTAAAGAGAGGATGAGAGTTACCATCCTTTTGAAGATCAAGGATCAGTAAGGTTATCATCTTTATCACAAGATTCTCTAATCTAATCATATAAATCAAATTGAATTGAAAATACTGCTAGATGTAATAACTCTACACATGTAGATCTTGATAATGCATTAGTTACCTTATTCTCCACCCCTTCTTATAAATTAATTTATAGTCAAACCTTAGAAGCTTTGATAGCCATATTTGTTGAAAAGGTGTTGACAACCTATTTTTCAGAAGGTGCTTTAGGCTTTATTGATCAACCTTTATTACAAAATGTCTGTCTAGTAAATACTGACTCTATTTCTGTACAACATAAATAATAGTTCGTAGTTCCTTATCATAATGAGAGAGAGATACATGTCTGGGTGCCAAGGCCTTGCCAGTAAAGGTTATAGGGTGTCCCTTCTGCATGTGGACAACCCCTATACCATTTCCAGATACATCAATTTCAATTATGAAGGTTGCATTAAAGATAGGTAGGTCTAACACAAGTTGTTTTGTCATAACCTTCTTAAGCAAGGAAAAAGACTTGGTCTGATTTTAAATTCCACCCAAAAGCATTTTTCTTTAGTAGTTTATGAAGGACTTGGCTTTCTTACCATAATTTTGAGTCAATCTCCTGTAATACCTAGTTAAATCTCGAACCCTTTTAGCTGTTTTAGTGTTTTAGAAATTGACCAGTCTAACATTACCTTAATCTTACTAGTTTTAGTAGTTACTCCCTCGTGAGAAATAAGCACCTTAGATACTCAATTTGAGTAACCCCAAATGCACATTTGCTAAGCTTGGCCGCCAAATTGTTCTACTTAGATGTGTTAAGAATAACCTTCAGGTGTTGTAAATGTGTAGACTTGCTTAGGCTATAAACCAAAATGTCATTAAAGAAAACCAAAAAAAATCTTCTTAAATAAGGCTTGAAAAAATAATTCAATAACCTTTAAAAGGTTGAAGTGCATTAGTGAGCCCTAATGGCATCACCAAAAAATCGTAGTAACCATAATAGATCCTAAAGGCAATTTTATGCACATCTCTAGAATCTACTCTGATCTAGTAGTATCTTGATTTAAAGTCTATCTTAGAGAAGTATTTTATTTTATGGAGCTCATCCAAAAGTCCTTCCATCATAAGGATGGGTAATTTGTTAGGTGGTGGCTTTATTAAGAGCCCTATAATGAACATAAATCCTCCACCCCCCATCTTTCTAGATCACATATTGGTCTAGTAACTACTATGTGAGCTGCTCAATTACGTCTTTCTAGATCCTTCAATTTTACTCTGTCTTATCACTCTTTGGTCTAGTAACTCATGTATGAGATGCTTAAGTAACTCCTATATGAGATGCTCAATTACATGTTTCTAGATTAAAGGTTACTTGTAGGGCATAAGGTTTATATGGTTTATTTCTTCTAATAATGGAATTTAATGGTCAAAGCCATATCTTAAAGAAGGAAATGAAGTGGGACCCTTAACAACCTACAGGAATCTATTTAATAACCACTGTATCTTTCAAAAAGGCATATTAGTACATTGAATTGGGTGAATTTGCATATCAGGAAGTGGGTTTTGCTTATGAATAACAAAAGGCTACATCATGGATATTTGCCCCCTATTGTAACACCTTTTCTATTTTTGTAAAGTCTTAACCCCCTTTTTCTAGTAGTTCCTTTTAATACTGCTCTTCTCTCATGCACATGAAGCATTATTGAGTGGTTTATAAAGCCAAAATGCACCTTCCCAAATGAAGTAAACCAATGTACTCATAAAACTATATCTCACCTTTAAGAGGCATCAAAAACACATATGTAGTAAAAGGGATATGTTGTATAATCCACTGGGATTCTTCAATCATAGTGTCACAAGCTACTCTACCTTCATCCATAACTCTTACCATCATAGGGCTTTTTTTGAAGAATTTACATCCTAGCTTATGAGCTAAAGATATGTCAATGAAATTGTACATGCTTCTGGTATCTAATAACATTTGTAATTTCCTTTTTTCCATATGTCTTGCCACTATCATCTTTTGGTAGTTAGCAAACCCTACTAGTGTATACACAACAATTTAAGTGAACTTATTTGCAAACCCCTCATCCTCTTTTCACTTAAGTTATTCCTCTAGTTCTTTTATCTCTAAATTATGATTTTCTTCCCTTATAGTTATAGCCGGGTATAAATTTTTCATCATAAAAGAAATATAATCCCTTCATTATCCTTTCTTCTACAAGGGACAAGGTTCTTTTAGTTGTATTTAGATTGAAGGGAGCCCTTATAGAGTTTTATGGTGAAGTCCAAGTTTTTTTTGTGTTAAGCTAGATAGTTTGATGAAGGGATTTTCTATAGTGGGTTTTCTATTTAAGGGATTGGTAATAAAGGTTGTTTATAAGAGGATTTGATTTCCTATCATTTAAGATTGGTTTCTTGTGTTTTGGCTAAAGCAAAGGCATCTTGCACTATTTTAGGGTGAAGCAATCTAACTAGATATTTCGCATCCTCCTTCGATCCAATTAAAAAGCAACTGAGTGTGTACTCAAGGAATAATTTTAAGTTGTTGACAATACCATTATTGGACACCCCGCCCTTGAGGGTCACAAGCCCGACGGCCTGAGGGACATCTGGACGTGTGTCTCATAAGGGTGGCATGCCCCCACCAAGCAAACTTACTTTTACCACTTCCTAACAGACATTGACTTTAATCATTTTACTCAGTTTGGGATAATTAGCATAACTGATATTTGGGATAATCGGGTGAAGATTTCCTTTGGACGATTTCCAAGAAGGCTTAGAGACCTACAATTTTAAGGAAGACCCAGAGGCTAGATTCTATCTTCTGAAGGGGGTCGAAAAAGGAATAGAAGATAGGGGAAGGCGAACGATAGGAGAAGCAAAAGACAGAAGAAACAAAAAGGCATAAGCAAAAACACAGAAGGAACTAAAAGGCAGAAGAAACAAAAAGGCAAAAACAAAAACACAGAAGGAATGAAAAGGCAGAAGAAGCAAAAAGGCAAAAGAAAAAACACAGAAGGAACGAAAAGGCAGAAAAAGCAAAAAGGCAGAAGCAAAAACACATAAGGAACGAAAAGGCAGAAGAAGCAAATAGGCATAAGCAAAAACACAGAAGGAATGAAAAAAGTAAAAGAAGCAAAAGGCAGAAGCAAAAGCACAGAAGGAACGAAAAGTCAAAAGAAGCAAAAACATAGAAGGAACGAAAAGGCAGAAGCCAAATCACAGAAGGAACTAAAAGGTAGAAGAAACAAAAAGGCATAAGCAAAAACACAAAAGGAACGAAAAGGCAGAAGAAGCAAAAAGGCAAAAGCAAAAACACAGAAGGAACTAAAAGACAAAAGAAGCAAAAACACAGAAGGAACGAAAAGGTAAAAGAAACAAAAGGCATAAGCAAAAACACAAAAGGAACGAAAAGGTAGAAGAAGCAAAAGGTAGAAGCAAAAACATAGAAGGAATGAAAAGGCAGAAGAAGCAAAAAGGCATAAGCAAAAACAAAAAAGGAACGAAAAAGGCAGAAGAAGCAAAAACATAGAAGGAATGAAAAGACAGAAGAAGTAAAAGACAAGCAAAAAAACAGAAGGAACGAAAAGGTAGATTAAGCAAAAACACAGAAGTAATGAAAAAACAGAAGAAGCAAAAAGGCAAAAACAAAAACACAGAAGAAACGAAAAGGCAGAAGAAGCAAAAGGCAGAAGCAAAAACACAGAAGGAAAAAAAAAGCAAAAGAAACAAAACACAGACGATAGCCAAAACACAGACGATAGAAAACATAGAAGGAGATGACATCACACAAAAGAAGATGACATCATCACAGAAAAAAACACAGACGATAGCCAAAACACAGACGATAGAAAACACAAAAGGAGATGACGTTACACAGAAGAAGATGACATCATCACAGAAGAAACAAAACACAGATGGTAGTCAAAACACAGATGATAGAAAACACAGAAGGAGATGACGTCACACAGAAGAAGATGACATGATCACAGAAGAAACAAAACACAGACGATAGCCAAAAGACAGATGATAGAAAAC
>JANJEY010000006.1:7274990-7288106 GCA_024703695.1 Erythroxylum cataractarum
TTATATTTAAGTAAATCAAAATAATACGAATGAATATAATTAATAGATTATATTATAATAACCCATTTGTAGTATATAATTATGAAATTAAAATAATTCGACTTAATATATTATATACAATAGAAATCTCACAAACATGTTGGAGCATGATCGTGACTTTTCTAAATCTGCTTGAATCTCATGATTGTGCTTGACCGCGATCATGACTTTGATCCCTTTATCGAAAGTTTGAGACTCTCAGGGATAAACTTTTTTCCTCACAAATTTTAAAACTAATAATATTTATTTATACATATTTAGCCAATCATAAAATAACATATTATTCATCTAAAATTTATTAAATTATAACTTTATTCTTTTCTAAGTTATATACCAATAACTATTAATAACAACTAAATACATGAGTTATATTCTAATAACTAGTCATTACACCAAAATTAATTATATTTAAGTATATTAAAACTAATATAGTAACATATACACCAAATATTAAAATTGGAAAATTAATAAAAAAGATATATTTAAAAAATATAATAATTAATTATATACGAATAACTATTAGTAATAACTGAATCAATTAATTATATTTTAATAATTATTTATTACATCAAAATTAATTATATTTAAGTAAATCAAAATAATATGAATGAATATAATATATTATATACAATTAATAGATTATATTATAATAATCCAGTTGTAGTATATAATCACGAAATTAAAATAATTTGAATTAATATGTTATATACAACAGAAATCTTAGAATTGTGCTAGAGCACGATTGTGACTTTTCTAAATCCAGTTGAATCTTACGATCGTGCTGGACCACGATCATGACTTTGAACCCTTTACTAAAAGTTTGAGACTGTCATAGATAACAAATTTTTTTTCCTAAAATTTTTTAAAACTAACAATATTTATTTATACATATTTAGCCAATCATAAAATAACATATTATTTGTCTAGATTTTTTTAAATTATAACTTTATTCTTTTCTAAATCCCCTTGAATCTCGGGATCATATTGGAGCATGATCATGACTTTGAACCCTTTACTAAAAGTTTGAGACTCTCACGGGTAACAAAATTTTTCCTCACAAATTTTAAAACTAACAATAATTATTTATACATATTTATCCAATCACAAATAACATATTATTCGTATACATTTTTTAAAGCATATCTTAATTTTTAAAATTATGTACTAAAATATTATGACACATTCATTTAGAAATTTTTCTATAAACTTTACTAAACTAATTTATCTTTTCTATATGTATATTAGATATAATTAATGGATTATTTCAGTATAAGCATATTTATCTTATAGCATGAACAAATATCCATAAAAAATTCCTACTAATAAAAAATAATAAGAATAAAAACCAAAAAATTCAGGGCAACTAAGAAGAGAAATAAATATGGAAAAAGTCCAATATTAGTTTTCATTGGCTGAGCATATTGCTTATTATTTATTATTGAAAAATATGTGTCACGAGTGTGATTTCAGATGTCACACCCGTGAGTTTAATTTCAACACTCTCACTGGTGTGACATCTTAAGTCACATCCATGAGAAGCATCAATATTAAACTCACAGGTGTGACACCTTAACTCACACGCGTGAGAAGCATTGATATTAAACTCACAGGTGTGACATGTTAAGTCACACTCGTGAGAAGCATCAATATTAAAATGTATCAACAATTTTTTTACTTTCCTTATTTACAACAATCTTAATTGAGAAGCATTTATATTAAAATTTTAAACCTTTATTTTTTTTGGCTTCCCTTATCTACAGAGATCATATTATAATTTTGTTTCTAGTATTAAAATTTTGAACTTTTAATTTTTTACTCTCCTTATTATATTAAAAATTTTCAACATTTTTTTACTTTCATTATTTATAGCAGTCTTAATCGAGAAACATTTATATTAATTTTTAAACTTTTATTTTTTTACTTCCCTATCTACAGAGATCATATTATAATTTTGTTTTTAGCATTACAATGTTGGACTTTTAATTATTAACTTTCCTTATTTAGAGCAATCATCTTATAATTTTGTTTTGAGTTGTTATGTAATTGAGTTACACTTATAATACATATTACTTATTATAATAGATATTACTTAGCTAAAAAAAAGATGATTTAAATTATATTTGA
Organism: Erythroxylum cataractarum; assembly: GCA_024703695.1. Lineage (NCBI taxonomy): Eukaryota > Viridiplantae > Streptophyta > Magnoliopsida > Malpighiales > Erythroxylaceae > Erythroxylum > Erythroxylum cataractarum. The sequence continues at coordinate 7,277,154 of JANJEY010000006.1, forward strand.
AGACGTAACCTAAGTTTCATCTTTAAAACGCGGTCTTAGGAGTGATGACTTGGCATACGGAAGAAGGAAGATTAGAGCTGCGGAAGATTAGAGACAAAACGTGGTCATAGAAGTAACGGGGAAGAAGGAAGAATAGAGCTGTGGAAGAATAGAGACAAAACATGGTCATAGGAGTGATGGCTTGGCATACGGAAAAAGAAGGAAGAATAGATCTCTGCGGAAGCATACAAACCGTTGATGAAATGGACAAATGAGATGGATTTTATGGTCTTCCATCCCATTCATCCTATATATATATATATATATGATTTCACTTGTTTAGGGTTTGGGATTTAAATTTAAAAAGATTTGAGATTTTGATATTTCGGCGTCAAATTTAAATGTAAAAAGATTTGAAACATCTAAAAAATCTAATATGAATCCAATTTAAAATTTGAAAAAATTTCAAAAACTAGCAAAACCTAAAAGAAAGCGGGACATTCTAAGTTGTTGAATTCAAGTTTTTTTTTAAGAATTAATTATATTAAAAAATTTATATTAATTAACTTATCAATATTTGCCTTTTAGAGCTTTTGGATTAACCCTATCTATTTGATTATAGGAAAATAAATTTATTCTAAGGATAGATATGAGCTTTAAGTTGGAATTTAATAATTATCCATTATTATGTTTATTACTCTGTGAATTCCACATTATATTTAAAAATATGGTTAATTACAAAAAATCTCAAACTATACTTAATTTTGCAATTGTAACCTGAATTTTAAAAAGCGGCAATTAAATATTTAATTGTTTCAAATTTTTTCAAATATAGCTCGATGTTATTATCTTCATTAACGTTGCTGACGTGACAAGCTACATAAGACAAAAATCCTAAATCACTGTACACATATGACTTAATTAAACTAATTAAGTTTCATTAAGTAAATTAAAGAAACTATATCGATTAGGGTGAAAATTCCTAAATTAATTTAACAATTTAATTTGTTATCTTTCTCTTTGTTATGAATCAATCTCTGCCCCTCCTCCTTTTTCAATTCATTACAAAAAATCAGAAAGTGTTTTTCTTCCTTTTCTTCCTTGTCACACCAATCTTCTCTATCACGTAAGGTTCTCTGTCGCACACTATTCTTCACTCCTCTTCACATTACAAAATTTATCGCACCAATCTTCTCTGTTGCATTATATAAATTGTGATTTTTAGGTGTGTTTTGTTTATACTTTGTTGTGTTTTCTAATTTTTGTACCCAAGTTCCCTTTTCAATTCATTACAAGAAAACCAATAAGTGCTTCATATGTATTTGGCTTATGAATATGTTTAGAACATAATGCAGTTAGATAATTTTTGATTTATTCATCTGTATATGCTTAGGTTATTTAGATTAGCACCTAAACTTTCTAGAAATTTAACATGTTTTCATGAAGATTGTTTCTAAAATTCTACTATGCTATAAAATTAGGATTGAGAGGATAATATTCTACAACACTCAAGTTTTGACCTTTCTTCATTGTGTCTATGTTGTACCAACTAAACCAGTACTACAGTAAGTGTTTCATAGTAGAAGACAAGTTGTTTGTCCCTGCCTTATCGATGATTCTAGCTTTGTATCTTTTATTGCATTAGTTGGAATAATTATGTTTTGTAGCTAAATTGCAAGTGTTAGAGATAGTATAATCAAACTAGGACTATTAACTTCATGTTGTGATTTGGATTTATTCATTTAATAATAAAATTTGTTGCCTATTTCTTCATTACTTTTAGCTAATTAAGTTGAAACTTATAAAGTTAAGTTTGTTGTCAATAACATGGATTATTTTAAATGAGGTTTAAGAAGATACATAATATTTTATTTGCAATGAAATGAAGAATTGAGGGAAGAATTATCAAGTCTAATATTGAATTCATGCGCTGCTTGAAAATTTTATTCATTTTATCGAACTCCATATCTTTCTTTAAAAATGCTGCATGTGTTTGTTTAATCTCTTTGTAAATTGAATAAGAGCATAACTTAATGAATATCACACAAATAAAGTATGCATTGGATATTACATCAAAGAATGTATACTATAATGTGATGAATGCCCATTATGTCATATCAAAAATTTTCTATTAAAGGTTCATTAGTTTATTTACTACTTGAAATATATCAAGTTATATTCCTTCAGTAAATTTGGTGTTTAAATAACAATCTATGATCACTCTAAATAAGTATTACAAGGTAGAAATAAAGGTTGTCTAACCTAAATAGGTGAAGAACTACTTCAGATTTTTCTGAGAATTGAAGTGCTTATATGATTTACTTTTCTTTAGTGTTCTAATTGTCCCACATTGTGATTGCTTTTTTTCCCTCTATTTTTACTCTTGGAATATGTATCATTTTGTACTCAGTCACACTTTCCCTTAGCTCATTTGATTTAGTCTAAACTTTTATACATTATAACCATCTTCTTATGTGTTGTGTTATATGTTCATTGTTAAATCTGTCCAATATTTTGTAGATGATGGTACATTTCATTATGGTGGGGTGTTGGAAAGACATGATAATAAATATGTTAGGGGCAAGATTAAAAGGAAGAAGGATAATGAACTTATCTTGCCAGTCTTAAAAGGAGTTTTTAAAAGATAAATGACATATAGTAATATCTATGTTTTACAAATTTCCTAAAGAGTCGATGAGAAGATCGAAGGAGTTACATACATCAGGATAAGGACACGTTGGCTATGCTCCAATAAATTGAAGATTTCAATTATCATAATGTTGAGATCAAGTATGAGTATGGTTATGAGCAACCTGTAATAGATGTTGAAGAATATAAATTTGATATTCACAATGAATTTGATGATAATGATGAGGGGTTGTTCTATGTTGAATTGGAGCAAGATGATGACTTCATTATTATATAGGTTAGTGAATCTGGAGATGATTTAATTGATGATGAGTTATTTGCAACTGATGATGAAGAATATGTTACTGCGAGAACAAATGAGAAGAGGTGCTAAGATTGTACATAGTGGGTTTGAAAGCGACAATGTTTTTGGCAGAATTGGTGGTAGTGGAAAGTATTACAAAAAATAAGGATATTATTCCAAAGATACACAAAGACATGAAAGAAGTTCACATGGTGCAAATAGTGAATATAAGGATAGTGATGCTAAAATTCAATCACCAGTTTGTAGTAATGATAATGCATCTATTCCAAAGAAGAAATATATTGTTTTAAATGTAAAAGTTAATATGAAAAATTGTAAGTTTCAAATTTGAATGAAGTTTAAGAATGAGATGCAGTTGAGGGAAGCAATAAGAAATTATGTAATTACAAATGGATATGATGTTTCATGGCAAGATTTGGTGTGAGAATAGAGACAATTTATGAGCCACAATGTCCTTTCGAGTGTATGCTAGCTGGATTAGAAATGATAAAATATTTGTTGTGAAGATAATATAAAACAAGCATAATTATAGGAAAGTGCAAAGGAAAAGCAAGCTATCAAGAAATGGATATCAAACAAATTCTTAAATAAGTTTAGGAGGAGCCCAAATTGGTGTATTATTGAAATGATGGATGATATCCAAAGAAAATGTGCACTATAGGTAACTAAATCCCAATGTTATAAGGCTAAGTGGGAAGTTATTATCATACTACGAGGATCTATAGAAGGTTATTATGCCAAGTTATGGTCTTATGGACCAAAGTTACGATGAGCTGACAAAGATGAGCTATATATTATTCAAACTAAACTTCATGAACAGCTCAGAAAACCAATGTTCAAAAGGTTTTATATGGGATTTAGTGTTATAAAGTATGGTTTTCTCAGTTGATGCAGGAAAATAATTGGGTTAGATGGATGTTTTTTTAAAGACATTCCTTAGAGGTGCTTTATTAGCTATAGTAAGTCATGACAATAACAATCAAATGTTTCCTATATCTTATGCAATGGTTGAGAAGAAAATTACCAATCTTGGCATTTTTTTAGCATTCTTGTAGAAGATCTAGACATAAGTGGGAATGCATAAATTTTTATAGTGATTAGTAGAAGGCAAACTTTAAACATCTATACATGCGATGTTCATTTCTTAATGTGATTTATCTTTTTCAATTTATGTAACCTTTTTTTTATTACAGGGTGCATTTAATGCATTAAAGAATATGTTTTTAGAAGTTGAGTATAGAAAATGTGTCCGACATGTCTTTATAAAAGCCACATATATACGAGTTTATGTTGGAAAATGGTGAGTTGCACAATGGAAGTTAAAGAGTATTTTAGTGAATGCTCATGATGATTTCAATATTAGGAAACTGGAGACCTTTATAAAGGCATTTGTTAGTAAAAGACCAAAGTGTGAAATAGTTCATAATAATATAGTAGAGACATTTAATTGATTCATTTGTGAAGCTCGTATGAAAAGCTTGATCAGTATGTTAGAAGACATTTGAGTTTCTTTAATGACTCAGATATATGAAAAAAGGGACACGATGCACAAATCCACTGATGATATATGCCTAAAAATGAGGAAGAAAATAGAAGTTGAAAAATAGGAAGCAAGGTATTATATGACCAAGAAAAATGGGAATTTGAAGTTTAGTTACACTTTTTGTGGACAAATTTATTGTTGATTTACAAGCACAAAATTGTCAATGTAGACTATGGGATTTAACATAGATTACAAGTAAACATGTTGTGGCTTATATATCATATCAGAGGGAGGATATCGATGCTTATGTCAATCAATGTTAAGTGTGATTGTTATTTAAAGAGTTACCAGTATGTTATGGAACCCATTAGTGGTCTTAAATTTTGGCCAAAAACTAAAAATCTTCAGTCAATATTACCTCTATTGATTAAGAAGATGCCTGGAACCCCTAAAAAGGGAAGAAAAAGGGATAAGACTAATAAACATAAAATCTCAACAAATTGACCAAGGTTGGCGTAGCTATGAGATGTCGTCATTGTTATGAAATTGGTCACAATGTAAGAGGATGCAAAAGTAAAAGTCAACCTTCGAGGCAACCTAAAATTGTTAAGGAAATTATTGTTTCTCTTCATTTTAGTTGTAGAAAAAATGTCTATTTATTCGTTACAAAGTATATCAATATGTATAATACAGTGAAAAGAGGAAAGCCATCAAAAACTAAAGTCCCTTCATCCAAGGGAATGGATAGCATGGCCAGAAAACGGAATGGTATTCCTCCTTCAGTATTGGCCATTAATTCCAGTCGATACTGTCATTTTCTTTTGGTATCAGTTGGTATGTACAATACTAACACATATCGGCCAGTACCATAAAAATTGGAAAATTGAAAGACCTGTTTACAATTTTTAAATTTTTTTCCTAAACCTACCTAACCACCCCAGACACTTACATCCTCTCTCGAACCTTCTCCTTCTCCTTCCTCTATTTATTTCTCTCTCTCTAAATGACCCGTTGTCTCTGTCTCCACTGTCTCCTTCCTCTCTTGACTGTCTTTTAAACAACCCCCACCCCCATCTCTTTCTCCACTGAACCTTCCTTCTTATTTTTTTCTCTCGCTCTCATCAATCCTCACTTCTTCACTCACCACCACCGCCATTCTCTCTCTCTCTCTCTCTTTCTTGTCTTCATCTCTAACAATACTGGTGACTGATCCGGTGGTGCTACTGCTTCCCTCATCCTCCCCGATCCACGCCAGCATTAAAGGTCATAGATCCTCCCTTGGCTCCTCTCTTTGCATCCCCCGAAGATGCCACCATATTTAACGTTCCTCTATGGTGAACAACGCACCACGTCATTACCACTGAATGTATGAAGGAAGAGAGATGGTCGTAGCCTCACAGTTGTCGGTTTGTACGACCTAAAGCCTCTGACACGTCAGTCCTCACTCGACCCGAAGACCCAAAGTTAGTGAATTTTTTTGGGGTGTGTTTTTTTAGTTTTTCAATTTTTTCTTGCTTAAATCTTAATTGCATTATTTATTGTGTTCGATTGGATGTTGGATTTATGAATTGGTTGGAAGTTGGAACTTGGTTTTGTGAATTGCAATTTGCGTGTATCTGGTATTCTGGTTGGATATTGTCATTTGAAAATAAAAATGGAGTTGAATTGAATGAGTGAGTCACTCATGGTGAATGATGTATTGGTTTTCTAATTTGCGTAGGTTGGATTCATTGGAGTTGAAATGTTGAATGATAATGGTATTGTCATTTAGAAATGGAAATGGAGTTGAATTGAATGAGTCACTCACGATGAATGATGTATTGGTTATAAAGATTGGTTTAAGTTTATATTTATGACAAGTTTTTGGATGAATGATATGCATTATACACGACCTTGTTAATGTTGATTATGAAAATTGAAAGTTGAACTTGAAACAACCTAAATGTAAAATTTAAATTGATAATATTAAATTTGTAAAATTGTAAAAAATTAAATCATTAATTAATACATTCTTAATATTTATGAAATGGTATTTTATTTTTAATATTTGGGTATTGAGTTTAGGTTAATAATTAGTTGAGTATAAAATTATGCAATTGGAAACTAATAATAATTTGGTTGTAGTTAATGATAGTATTTGCCTATTTGGGTATTGGTTTTGGGTAAATAATTAATTGAGTATAAAAATGTTGAACTTGAATTATATGGTAATATATATGTGTGGGGTATCATAAATATTTATAATAGATAATGTGTGAAAGTAATGTATCCGAAAAAGAACTTTTTTTTCAAATTGTGAATATGTTGTAGACTTGTAGGTTCCAATCATTTATAATTAGACTTATTAATGTCAATTAAAAATTGTAAAAGCAACATATATATTTAAGAACGAAATATAGAATGGTGTATATAATATTATGGTTTGTTAGAAATGAAAAGAAGATTCAAAGCTTTAAATAAGAAAAAATATTTCCAAATAAGCTATATCCTTCAACTTGATCCTCATGTTATGAATATATCTTTCAACTTTATCATCATGTTATGAATATATGTGTATGAACAATTGTATAAGATATGTCATTCATTATTTGGAAATTATGTAAATCATATCATACCCTTCAACTTGATCCTCATGTTTGAAACTTTGAATTGAAATTGTTAGAAAATGTTGCAAATGGAAATTGTTGTATGATTTGTGGAAGTTAGAAATGGAAATTGTTGAAAATTGTTAGAATGGAAATTATTTTCTGAATATATTGTGATTATTAGAAATGGAAATGGAAATGAAAATAAAAATTGTAAATGGAAATGAATATTTTGTGATTATTGGAAATAGAAATTGTTAAAAATGAAAATTGTTTATGCATGTTTTGTGATTGTTGGAAATGAAAATTGTTTTATGAATGTTTTGTGATTAAGAGAAATGGAAATTATTGAAAATTGTTGGGAATGAAAATGGAAATTGTTGAAAATGGAAATTAAATTATTAATGTTTTGTGATTATTGGAAATGGAAATTGTTGAAAATTATTGAAAATGGAATTATGAATGTTATGTGATTATTGGGAATGGAAATTATTGAAAATTGTTGGAAATGGAAATGAAAATGGAAATTGCTGGAAATTGTTGAAAATGAAAATAAAATTATGAATATTTTGTGATTACTAAAAATGGAAATTGTAGAAAATTGTTGGAAATGGAAATGGAAATTGTTGAAAATAGAAATTGAATTATGAATGTTTTGTGATTGTTGGAAAGGAAATTTTTGAAAATGGAAATAGAAATTGTTAAAAATGGTTAGAAATGGAAATGGAAATTGTTGGAAATAGAAATAGAATTATGAATATCTTATGATTGTTGAAAATAGAAATTGTTAAAAATTGTTGAAAATGGAAATTGTTTTATGAATGTTTTGTGATTAATGAAAATGGAAATTGTTTATGTATGTTTGTGATTGTTGGAAATAAAAATTGTTATAAATGTAATTGGAAATTGTTGGAAATGGAAATGAAATTATGAATGCTTTGTGATTGTTGGAAATAGAAATTGTTAAAAATTGTTGAAAATGGAAATTATTTTATGAAAGTTTTGTAATTGTTGAAAATGAAAATTGTTAAAAATTGTTGAAAATAGAAATTGTTTTATGAATGTTTTGTGATTAATGGAAATAGAAATTGTTTATGTTTGTTTTGTGATTGTTGGAAATGGAAATTATTGAAAATGGAATTGGAAATTGTTGTAAATTGTTGGAAATGGAAATGGAAATTGATAAAAACTGTTGAAAATGAAAAATATCGATGTATGTTTTGTGTAATTATATATGTTGAATGTTTTGAATTGTTAGCTTTTAACTTATAGTGAATTGTGTTTCATGAAATTGAATTGTATGTAATGTAATCATAAAGAATAAGTTATATTATATAAGATGAATATGCATATTATGTACTAAAATTTTGTGTTATTTATTTTGATATATGCTTTCATTTATTTTTACAAATAAATGAAAGAAAGTTCAAGTACTCTTGATCAATCCACTTCTGGAAGATACAATGATCCAGTTTGGGCTCATTATACATTGGTTCCTGGTAGGAATAACCATACTATTGCTTGCTTTGTAACAAGCATTTGCAAGGTAGAGAAATTACTAGATTAAAAAAAACATTTAACTGGGGTTAAAGGAGATATGAAACCCTGTAAAAAAGTAAGTTATGATGTGAAGTGACAGGTAAAAACATTACTTGATGAATATCAATATGAGAGAGATGGTAAAAACATTACTTGATGAATATCAATATGAAAGAGATGGAAGGGAAAGGTTGAACTTTGAAATTGGTAGTGGAAGTTCGTTTTCTAGTTTTCGTGGTGATTTTGGAAATGTTGAAGTTGGAAGTGGTAGTGATAGTAGTGGTAGTGGTACCAGTAGTGTTCTATCTCAAGCTCAAGAGGAAGTACCTAAACTTGATATGAGGATGAGAAAAAGGAAGGTGACTAGTTTCTTTGAACCACGAATAACTTCTGGAGCCCAACCTTCAATTTATAGTACAATGCAATCAAGAGATGCAGCTCACAATGTTGATATGGCAGTAGCTAGATAGTGGTATGATATAGGTTCATCATATAATGCTTCTCAGTTTTATTATTATCAACCTATGATAGATGTAATAGCCTCTTATAGTCTAGGATACAAAGGTCATTCGATTGATGACTTAAGAGGTAAACTTTTGAGTTGAGTTGTTTATGAAATTATAAGTTCTTTAGCTAAAAGAAGAGTGAATTGGGGTACTTATGGATGTTCAATCATGTGTGATGCTTAGAAAAATAGGAGATAAGAGCCTATTATAATTTTTTTGGTTTATTTTACAAGTGGCTCTATGTTTCTAAAATCTATTGATGCATCTGGCCTTATTAGAAATACTGAGACTTTGTTTGCGATATTTGATAAAGTTGTGAATGATGTAAGGCCATAAAACATTGTTTAGTTTATTATTGACAATGATTCCGCTTATAAAGTGGCAGGAAAAAGGTTGTAGAATATGTGTAATTCATTTTTTTGAACTCCTTGTATTGCACATTGCGTTGACTTAATGCTGGAGAATATAAGGGATCTAGGTATTTTCCTATTATTGATGAGACTATGTAGAAAGCTAAAAAGGTGACAAAGTTCATTTATAATCGTACATAGGTATTGAATTTGATGAGAAAGGAATTTCCCAATGGTAGGAATTTGTATCGCCTGCTGTGACAAGATTTGCAACAAATTTTTTATCACTTCAGTCTTTTTTTTTACTGAAGAAAGAGTTAAAATACATGTTTACAAGTGATAAGTGGATTCCATCTTAATTAGCATGTTAGGTCTAATGCTAGAGTAGAGGTTTGTAATTTTATATTGAAAGATAAAGAATTTTGGTCTCAATGTCAATTTGTTATCTGCGCTTGTGAGCCTTTAGTGAGGGTGTTTTGCTTAGCTGATAGTGAAGAAAAGCCAAAAATGGATTATATTTTTGATGTCACGAAGAGAGCGATAGAAGCAATCAAGGCCAATCTGAAACATATACCATCTTTACACACACCAAATCTTTTAGTCATTAATGAGAGAAGGAAGGACAACTTTCTTCTCCATTGTTTACAACTGAGGCATTTTTGAATCCTAGTATCTATTTTAGACTGGATCTTACTAAGTAAGCTGAAGTTAATAGAGGAATGCTTTTAACTATTACAAAAATTGTTAGCATTGATGCGATGCAAAATCTTTTAGGCTCATAAATGGAGTTTTATAAGTTGTCTCATAGGGATTTTGGAATGCCGATTGTCATTCCACAAAGTGGAAAACTTTCTCCAAGTATTAGTTATTTCTTTTTCTTATTTGTTGAAAATTAATTATCACTTTATTTTGTTTATAACATAACTTTTGTTATCTTATGACTTACAGTTTCTTAGTGGGATCAATTTGGAAATGGTGTTCCAGAATTGAAAAGGTTAGCAATTTGGATTTTAAGTTAATGTGTGAGTGCAACAGGCTGCGAATGAAACTGAAGCACATTTGAATTTATCCACTCAAAGAAAAGGAATAGATTAGAGCATCAGAGGTTGAATGAGTTGGTTTTTGTTCATTACAATTTAAAGCTTCGAAAAAGGTATGTTATTTTCATTATTTTCATTATTAATTTTGATATAATCTTTTATGATTTTCTAATAATTAAATGTAATTATTTACTAGGAGTCTTAATAGCATAAGTAGTTGAACGAATCCAATTTCCATGGATAATGTTGATCTTTTGACGGATTGGGTTTCTGAAAAACCAAAATTGGTATTTGTGAATGATTTGGAAGATAATCTTAGATGGGAAAACATTTACTTATCATTTTGTGCATTAAATTTGAATGATAATAATGATGAAACACTTCTCAATGATGAGGATTTTGTGCTAAATGATCACTGTGGTCAGTGCAGTTATAGCGGGTATCTTCCCATTGACGATTGAATTTCGATTCAGGTTTTTGTTTTTCCTCTTTTTTTAATTTTACTTGTATTTGATGTT
>JANJEY010000006.1:7625210-7645270 GCA_024703695.1 Erythroxylum cataractarum
GCAAACTCACCCAAAATTGCATCATATTTTTCAGGACTGATAGAGTAGACTCCTAGCTCCGAAGATATTCTTTTCCTACCGTGCGAGCTGCTGGCAAGAGACGCGATGGCACTCAGGTCGGTCAGCTGGGTTAGCATTTTGAGGATGACTTAGGATAGACGCTTGTATCAGTTTCCTTTTTGGTTTTTGTTAGGAGACTGATAGACTTGTCTATTCTGACACTGGATGACTGTATTAAGACTGATATTTTGGATTTTAATTTACTGATTACTGTTATATTGTGATTTAATTTACTGCGATGCCATGTGGATATTAGTGGAACTGTTCTGGTAGTGCACCTCTATCATGGAATACGTGTCGGGCGTCCCGATGTGTACCCTACGGTGAGGGGGCGCTACACTCGACATCCTGAGTGATGTCCAAGTGCGAATCATGTAAGGGTGGAATGCTAGAATAGTCAATTCTCAAAAACTCATTACAATTTTTTTTTTCAAATAACATACATATATGTGGAAATCAATAAACAAATTAGGCCCATTCTTTTCTTTCATAACATCAAAATCCCATTTATTATTACACTTTGATCAATCTCATTTGCAAAATCTTTCCAAGTTGGAAAGTTACTACATACAGAAACATTTTCAAGTACACATAATACAAAAATTGCGGAATACACAAATTTATACAAAAATAAGAAAATATAAATGTAGACACAAACTAATCCCGACCTCTACCTCTTACTTAAATGCAGTGGCTATATTCTCGTTTGCCCAACGAGGTAACTCTTTTGAGCCTACAAAATATTGTAGATTTTGGGTGAGTTTTGCAAACTCAATGAGTGACCATCCTCGATAACTCACTCAATCACATAACACGTACAGTCCACATATTAACATAATTTTATTAACAATCATATTGAGTCACATAATTTCACATTCACTTGACACATATCTCATGTTCAGAAATTTGTCAAATTATTTACATTATACACATCAAATGCATATGTAATGCTTATGAGACTCATTTTCAATTTGTTATTATTGTGACCGAGTGCCTATAACTGCCCTCTATCTATTGTGGATACCAAGTTTATTAATAACTGTCTCGTATTTGTTAGGGATACTAGGCTTATTTTTAAATACTGAGCCTTTAACTCTTATGCATTTTTTGAGCGTTAACCTCTTTTTTCACAATCTGAGCTTTAAGCTCTTTTTCAATGGTTATTTTGCTCACAACAGCCTTTATCTTTCATGCATTCATCAAATTTACATCTTTTCACTCAGTTACTTGATTTCACCTTACATAAGTCATCGGACCTTAGTCCGACATTCAACATTAATGTTGAGAATTACTTTTTCATTTATATGCATATTCACATTTCTCTTTGGAGCTTGGTCTGGCATTTAACAATCAATTTAAATATGACATATTTCATCAAATTAACATACAAAGAGCACTTTTATTATTATTCGTGCATTTAACAAACTCCTCGGATATTCAACGTTCGGAATTAAAACAATCACTTTTCATTTCAATAGCAATTTAAAGAAGGAATTTAAAACATAACAAATAGTAAATGAGACCATCTAGGTCGACTCATAGTACACTCCAAATTAGCATTAGCTTCTATGATCTAGAAACATCTGAATGTGGACGCTTATCCTGCACGTCAAAATTATGTAATAGGCACTTTGCACACACAATATTAATTACATAATTATAAGTATTCCTTTATGCACAAATGTGTATATGGAATATGTACAATGCATGTTTATGATGATCCCGCATATCGCTCTACTATTCTAGTCACGTAAATATTCATATTTCCAATCTCACATAAGTATCATTTATACTTATGGTTTATACATCAATAAAACCATTAGAATCACCATTCCAAACTCATTTTGATGTCTTGAGAAGAGTTTATAGGAAAAAGAAGGAAGGATCACTACAAGAAAACAAGGAATTTTTTACGTTTTTAAAATGTCACAGAATGTCCAAAAATGTCGTAGAATGTATTCTACGACAATTTAAAAAATGTCATGAAAAACGTCGCGAAATGTGGTATAGGCAAAAGGTTTCTTCGACGTTTGATGTAAAATGTCAAGGAAAATGTTGACATTCTGCGACGTTTCTAAAAATATCACTAAGAGTTTAGATTAAAAACATCGCAGAATCTCTAACATTCCACGACATTTTTAAAAAACATCACGAATTGTCTAACATTTCAAAATGTGAAGGAATCTGTGAGGTTTTTTTGGAAAAATCATTGAATGTCTTCTGCGACATTTTTAGAAATGCCACAGATGTCTTCCGTGACATTTTTATTATTATTTCTATTTTTTAAAATCATATTATTTTAATAATTTTTAATTTTAATAATTATTTTTAAAATACAATTTTTAATCATATTTGTTTAATTACTATTCAATATTATTTATTTAATAATTCTTCAATTTTTTTAAAATATCATTAATTTAAATAATTATTCATGTATCACAAGAATTTCATTCTTGCAGACAATGTGTTATTTAATTGCAATTCACAAACATATCAAAATACACTAATTGCAATTCGCAAACATGTCATAATACACTAATTAATTTGAAGGTTCAACTATCATTTGACTACCAAGAGTCCTTTGTTGAAAGAACATCCATTAGACACTATAAAAGTTTGTAAGACATAAGATAAGGAAGAAATGTTATGGGTAATTTTGGGAGAAGAAGTAGCAATATATCAAATGCCAAGTGCTTATGGTCGTGACGTGATTGAAGAAGAGATCCCTCTATGACAACTTCACTAAAGGACTAGATATTGTTTGAAACTTCTTCCTTAAATAACTTAGACTTCCGACTTTTCTTGTGTTTCTTTTGATTACTACAAGTTGACACTATATCTTCACCAATAGCAGCTGTGGAGCTTCAAGTACATGGATAACCAACGCTGAAAGCCAAGCATCAGGATTCCCAACAGCAGTGGCTAGCTGTGAAGCTTCAAATACATGACTAACCATAGCTTCACTTGGAAACTACAATCATAAGGCACATAACATATAGAAACAGTAAAGCAATTGTATAAAATAAATTGTAAATTGTTATGTTTAAATCTGTGCAACAACAAAAAGAAATGAAAAGAACAACAAAAGTCTTCATGGTAGCACCAAAAAGAAAAGAAAAAATTTGTGAAAGAGGGAGAGAGAATGCTCCTCGTGGAAAGTTCTTAATCCCAACATAAATGATATGCAAGTTGAAGATGGAAGTATTCACCCCAACAGAACTAGCACATGTAAAATATTAATCGAAACCTATTGAAACTATGAATAAAGCAACACCAATAAAAGTAGCATCACAAAACACTTTGCTTGTTTGGTCAAAAAATCTGCATTAATTCTAAATGAAGAGCACCTTATGAAGCATCATGGTTAAACTTACTTCCATTTACATAAATGGTATACCTTTTCAACCAACTCTAAAAAAACTGCAATAACAGGTTCTGGCAAATATCTCTTCTTTGCTGCAAGAGATATAAGAATGCTGGTGAATTCCTTAATCAAGGATGAATTTTGATCAGAAACCCACTCTTTAGTAAGTCTCCTTCAGCAGGCAATAGCACTATAAGCAAATAAGTGACCCAAAAGACAATCCCTTACTTCCTGCAACGTTACAAAAAGACTTCAACAATTTTATTAGAAGAAAGAACAACTAAATACATTAATAAAATCCTCACCCACCTGACCCTTTACTGATGACAAGACATCTAAAAGATCAACTATCAGCTTGAATAGGGAGTCCAAATGGATGTTAGAAATGGTACCAATTAATGTAGTCAAACCTACTGCAAACCCTTATCTTGCACATTGTAAAAGAAAAAAGATTGTTTATTAAACATAAAATAGTTACAATAAACTATAGAAAGCTCTAGTATTTCTATCTATATGTTAAGACAATCTAGATATTTGAAAAGAAATCATTAAGCTCTAAACAATAAGTTCAATTCATCATAAGTTGGTGGTATAATTCAAACTTATCCACAGAAGCAATCTCAAGTGAACAATTCATAAGTGTTAGAGCAAATTAAACCGCAGAACAACAAAAATGAACAACAGGTTATAATGCATTTAGAATGTAACAATAGTTAACATCAGTATTACTCACTAGTTAAAATTTAATAGACATAGCAAAACAAAGATGCTATTTACAAAGATTTTACTCCTTTCAACTCCCCCAATGTGTTAATGTCAAGTAACGAGATAAAATTTTTCCAAGCAAATTCAATAATCATATATTCTCTGCATAATTTAAGCATGAAACCTCTTCCTTCTTTTTTTTTCTCCACTCCTAACTTTAAACACAATACAAAGCAAACTATTCATCACAGAAATCTCATAGAATTTGAAATTCTGAACAAACCAACAAATGTATCAAAGAAATGGAGATTGAGAAACAGTACCTATTCATAAGCCCCTCAAAAACAAAAAGAAGGCATTGAAGCAAAAAGCCAATAAAGAGGAACCAATCACAATATCTGTTCAAAAGAAGGATTAAATGAGCATCTAGGAGGTTCAACTTCTACTACTCCATACTCCACAACTTAAACCCCTCGGATATGCCCCAAATTACAATATTAAACCCTAACCACTACATCTCCACCACAACGGCCACACCACACATTGATCACCGGCGTTAATATTAGATCCTCTGCCACAATGTCCCACCATAACAACCGTACATAAGCACTAGCATCGGCACCTCCTCCTCTTCCTTTGGTTGTGACTCTCAACTGCACAAGCACCAACACCAGCATAACACCGTCTAACATAAGCCAATTAACAAAATAACTCAAATCACTAATTTACTTCTAACATAATCTAATTAACAACATAACTCATAAACCTCATCATTTTTAAGTATAGGAAGTTTCTTGAACTTTCTTTGTTGAAACTTTTTAGCGGAAGAAGGCACCACTTAAACAAAGGGGTTCTTCTGTATCATGCTATCGTATCGCAGTACATTTTCTCTACGTTTTGCAATTTTCTACCTCACTGAAAGTTCTATTTTATAATAAATATAAAAAATAAACTAAAAAAATCACAAAACACTAATAGAAGAAAATTTTTTCTAAATTTTATAAGGAAACACCTTCGGATTTGTCAACGAAGAAGAGGGAATCGTTAGAGACATGGGAAAGAGAGCTACCAGAGAGAGCATCCTTTGTCGATTTTTTGAGAAAATCGTCTATATCTTTGGTGCTTATATTGGCTCTCCATGCTTTCTTTCCCTTTCGTGAACTTTTTGCTTTCTTCCCTATCTCTCTCTTCCTGTTTCTTTACTTTCCCCAGCCACCAAAAATGAAAATCTTCTTTCTCTAGTCTCACTGTATGTTGTTTCCTAGTCGCTGAACCACCTCTCTCTTATGGTGTTCTACTTATATTTGTTTTAGTTCATTAATTAAACAAAAGGTGACATTTCATGATGTTTTAATAAAAAACATCGCAAAAAGTATTACAAATTTGTGACGTTTTATAAAAACGTCACAAAAATTTTGAACATTTTGTGATGTTTTTTAAACATCACAAAAAGTCTTTACAATCTGCAACATTTTAGCACCAAAATTTCCCAATAACATCTCACAAATTCTAAAGTCATCTCCAAATTTTCAAAAATCATTTTCAAAATTTTCCAATATCATTTGGTTTCTTATCTCTATTTTCATCCATCATTTTACTTGCCAAGTGGCATCTTTCCTAATCCGATAATATTCATCATTTTCAAAAATTATTCCTAAAAATTCTCCAAAAGTCTAATTTAACAAATATACTCTCCAAATAAATTATCAATACAACAATTTCACAATTCTTAATAATATCACATCACAATTCAATTACACCTGGAATGTTAATGAGTGCATGTAAAGTAATTTAAACATGTGCAATATAATTCAAATTCATTTGCGTGTATGTTAACAATATGCATGAGAATGAAAATGCATTTTTTTAATCTCTCATTGATCTCACATATACCGTATTTTTAGTTTCTAACTCTTAATATGAGAACGAGATGTTACATTCAAAACAACCATACATGTTGCTATTACATGTCAACCTCAAACCATAAACTAATAATTTAAAGCAACTAATTTTACATTCCTTTAATAACAAGCTGAAAATAAAGGTCAACACACAAGGCTTGGACTAAATTTGTGGTTTTGTGTCAAAGAAAGTGGTTAAGGCTTTAACTTGGCTAACTAGGGGAAATAGCATATGGGATAGGTTTTAGAAAGACAATATAGTTTAATCCTAGATGCCTTTAATCACTTTAATGCACCAAATTCACTAATGGTCTCAAATGCATAATAGAGCAAGTTCTAGAATGATCAAACCATGTGCGACAACACTCAATAAGAAAACAATTTGAGCACAAAGAATGTAATTTCTCTTTAAAGCTCAATTCTCACTTATTTAAGTAGGCTTTTGTCAAATATTGTAAACTTTTTATTTAAATCAACCATTGTGGAAAAATAGTCATTATATCACCAACTACTATTCATGCTTACAATCCATCATGCTTTCCCAGTTCAACAAAATAATGCACATTAACTTACAAAACAAAACAATTTTTTAAAAAAAAAATCAAGAAATCCCTCCCCCACACCTAAAATCTACATTGTCCTCAATATAGAAGCATCTAAACATAAAAAGGAAAGAAAATTTAACATGAACATAACACAAATCACAATGAACACCAAAAATTAATGAAAGAGAGGAGAGAATAAAAAACAAAAGATAAATAAAAAAAGAAACTTCCCTAGACAAGTTGTGGTGAAGGAGTTGAAAGTGGTGTGGTTGTTACCTACATTGTGGGTATAGGCTAATTTCATTTTTCTTGTAAAGAAGAAACAGGCAAAGAAGAAAAATTAAATAATTAAATGAGAAAAACAAAAATCATTGGATTGCCTTCTAATCAATGCCTTTCTTTATTGTCTTTGGCTAGACACAACTTTTTTCCTTCAAATTGATTCATAAATGGGTTGAACAAAATGAATCCCCTCTACAAATGAGACACATCAAAATTTTCAACAAAAGGTTTAAGTATATGATCACTTACCTTAAATATTTTGCTACTCTCTAACCTTTCAATCTCAATAACACCATGAGTTGAAATATTTCTAACAAGATACAGTCTAGTCCACTTACACCTTAACTTACCAGCCGTGAGCTTCAATTGTGAATTATAGAGTAAGACTTTTTGGCCTACCAGAGATTATTTCTGATGTAAGAATTTGTCATGTAGGCATTTGGTCCTCTCTTTGTACATCGAGCATTGTCATAAGCTACGTTGTAAGTTTTGTTCCTCTCCCATTAGTTGAGCCTCAATGTTGCATTGCTCAACTGCCCAAAAAGCATGATGTTCAATTTCAATATGTACATGACGCATCTTACTAAAAACCAACCAATATGGTGACATTCTAAAGGTTATTTTGTAAGCAATTTGATAAGCCCACAATGCATTGTCTAAACACAAGCTCCAATCATTACGGTAGCGATTAACTATTTTCTCCAAGATGCTCTTTATTTCCTAGTTAGAGACTTCAGCTTGCCCATTTGTCTGTGGGTGATAGGTAGTTGCTACACAGTGATGGACTCCATATTTGTGCATTAAAGCTTCCACTGTACGATTGCAAAAATGTGTATCTTGATCACTGATGATTGCTCTAGGTAACCCAAATCTACTAAAGATGTGAGATTTAGAAAATCCTACAACAACTTTAAAATCATTAGTGTGGGTTCGACCCACTTCGATACATAATCAACAATAAACAAAATGTTCAAAAACACCTAAAGAGCTAGGAAAAGGCCCCATAAAATTCATACCCCACACATCAAACACTTCATAGACTGAAATAAGAGTTTGAAGCATTTCATCCCTTATAGAAATATTTCCAACCCGTTGACATTTTTTACAACCTTTGCAAAACAAAATATGTATCCTTAAAGAGAATCTTCCAATAGAATCCACTATCTGGAATTTTCCTAGCTGTTCTTTTTAGACCAAAATGTCCACCATAAGCATGCATAACAAAAAGTAAGAATGGAATGATTTTCATCGTCAAGCACACACCTATGAATAAAGTGATCTGATCCTATTTTTCACAAGTATGGTTCATCCCATATATAATATTCAACATCACTTTTGATCTTATTTTTCTGAAAATTATTCAAATCAAACCACAATTGTTCATCTGGGAAGGACTTTAAAATTGGTAAAGGATCTTCTTTGCTCACTAGTCTGCTTTGTCGATCATTCACAGAGTTGTTAACTCCATTACGATCTTTGATCTCCTAGTTAAATTCTTGTAGTAGAAGGATCCATCGTATGAGCCTAGGCTTTGATTCTTTGTTTTCCATGAGATATTTAAGAGCTGCATTTTCAAAATAAACCACAATTTTAGATCCTACTAAATAAGACCTAAATTTCTTAAAAGCGAATACAATAGCTAAAAGCTCATTTTTGGTAGTGGTATCGCTACATTGTACGGGATTCAATGTTCTTGATGCATAGTAGATAATATGGCTATTTCTCTCAACTTTTTGCCCAGTACAACCCTTACAGCATAATGACTTGTATCACACATGAGTTCAAATGGAAAATCCCAATTTAGAGGTTGTATTATTGGAGTAGATGTGACAATGCCTTCAATGTCTTAAAAGCACTTTGAAAATCTTCACCAAATGCAAAAATCACATCATTTTGAAACAATCTAGACAATGGTTGAGCGATCTTGGAAAAATATTTTATGAATCTGCAGTAGAAACCTCCATGAACAAGAAAACTATGAACCTCCCTAACAGTAATGGGATATGGTAAATTTGCAATTAAATCGAACTTGGCCTTATCTACCTCAATACCCCTTGCTAAAACTACATGACCCAACACTATTCCTTTTTTAACCATAAAATGACATTTTTCATAATTAAGACAAGTTTGGTATCAATTCAATATTGCAAAACCTTAGACAAGTTATCAAGACAATAAATTAAAAGAATCTCCATAAACAGTAAAATCATCTATAAAAATTTCAATACAGTTTTCAATCAAGTCAGAGAAAAGACTCGTCATGCATCTTTGAAAAGTTTCAGGGGCATTGCATAATCCAAAAGACATATGTCGATATGTCAAAGTACCAAATGGACAAGTAAAGGTTGTTTTTTTCCTGATCTTCTAGACCTACAACAATTTAATAATAACCATAATATCTATCTAAGAAATAGAAAAATAATTTACCCACCAACTTTTCAAGCATTTGATCAATAGGAGTGGAAAATAATTCTTCCTTGCTGTGGCATTTAACTTGCGAAAGTCAATACACATCCACCATCCAGTTTATAGTCTCATAGGCACCAATTCATTACTTTCATTTTTAACCAATTTAAAGCCATATTGTTTTGGAACCATATGCACTGGATTTACCCATTGACTATCAAAAACAGGGAAGATAATCCCTAAGTCTAATAATTTCATAATTTCCTTCATCACCACATCTTTCATTGTTGGATTCAACTTGTGCTGAGGGTCTCGCATAGGTTTAGAGTCAGGCTCGAGGAGGATGTGATACATGCATACTGAAGGGTTTATCCCTTTTATGTCTGCCAAGGTCTAACCAATGGCTTGTTTATAGTCTTTTAGCACTTGTACCAAATTGTCCTCTTATACCATGGTCAAATCATTAGCAATGATGACTACTAGGGTCTCACCTTCTCCCAAATATACATACTTGAGATGTGTGGGTAATGATTTCAACTTGAGCTTAGAAGCCTGTTCAACAGAAGGAAGAATTCTTTCAGTGGTGGTTAACTGAATATAACTATTCATTGACCTGCATTTTATCTATAGTATGGATGAAAGTGCCATAATAGCGTCTTTAAGCTCAATTTCAGTCTCCAATTCAGCATCCTTATCTGTCAAATTATTCCTTAAAATGACCTCCAACGAATCATGCACCAAATCACTTTCAAAATGCTCTTACATAAGATCATCAATCATGCTAACATGAAAAACATAATCACGGTCATCTGGGTATTTCATGGCATTTGGTATATTAAAAGTGACAACATTTCCATTAAATTCAAACGTTAAAATACCCAAATCAA
Organism: Erythroxylum cataractarum; assembly: GCA_024703695.1. Classification (NCBI taxonomy): domain Eukaryota; kingdom Viridiplantae; phylum Streptophyta; class Magnoliopsida; order Malpighiales; family Erythroxylaceae; genus Erythroxylum; species Erythroxylum cataractarum. The sequence continues at coordinate 7,635,361 of JANJEY010000006.1, forward strand.
CATCAATCTTACTTTTTGTTTTTTTCCTGAATGACCTTCTTAGAAGAATAATAAAAGCATCAGGGGATACATTTTACCCATATCCACAATATAGAAATCAGCAGGAAAAATAAGTTCATCCGTTTTAACTAAAATATCTTTAATCATGCCTTCAGGATAAATTATGGATCTATTAACTAGTTGAATTACTACATTGGTTGCTTTTATTGGTCCTAAATTCAAAAAGCTATAAACTAACAATGGCATACATTAATTGATGATCCTAGATCAAGCATGGCTTTTTTTATTTTAGTTGTGCCAATAATATATGACACGGAAAACATACCTGGATCTCCACACTTTGGTGCCACTTTCCTTTGCTCAACAAGTGACAGGTTTTGACCAACTACAATTTTTCCCTCAATCTCATGCCTTTTCTTTTTAGAACACTTTGCCTTAAGAAAGCATGCATGCCTTGGTATTTGATCAATAGCATCCAATAGAGGGATGTTGATTTCAACTTTGCAAAATGTCTCTACATTATATTTTTCTTCTCTTCTTTCTTTGGTTTTGTCAACATGCTAGGAAAAGGTAAGGGAATCACAAGTTTAGGTTTAGTGTTAACCGACTCATTACTTACCTCCTTTGTTGATTCATTTGAAAGGGTATTGTTCTCTTTAGCTTGAGGCTCTTTAGTTGCTTACTCTTTAGGTATATGACTTTGAACCTCTTTTCTATTTCAAAGAGTCATGGAATTAGTGTTTTCCCTTAGATTAATTTCTATTTGAGCATGGAGATTACCCTTCGTAACTTCCATTTTGCTCATGGTTGTGGCCAATTGGGACACTTTCTTCTCCAAATTTTGGATACTAGCCCACGTTTCCTGTTGAAAAGTTTGAGTGTTAGTAGCTAGACTTTTCGCAATCTCTTCCAAAGACATACCTAGCTTATAATATGATGATGCTTGAGGTGGTGGAATTGGTGGTCTCATTTGAGGTAGATGTGACTGAAATCTTGGTGGCTTATTACCATAACTAAAATTAGGGTAATCTCACCAACTTGGATTGTAGTGATTATAGTAGGGCTCATATCTCCTTTGCGGTGGTCCGAAAAGTCCTCCTATGACATTTATTTGCTAATTGGGGTCTTCTTGAAGAGTTGGATTTCCATCAAAGAAGTTAGAGCATCTAATCTTTGATCTATGGAAGAAACATCAACCTCATTAACCCTTTATAATCCGCTACCTTGTCGAGTCCTAAACTATTGCGCATCAGCAGCCATGCCAGAGATCAAACTGCTTGCTTTATCTATGGATTTATTCACTAATGCTCCTCCACTTGCGGCATCAATCATATTTTGATCCATTGGTAGCAAAGCTTCATAAAATTATTGAACAAGTAGTTGGTCCGGAATCTAATATTGAGGACAGGTTGCATATAGTTGTTTGAATCTCTCCCAATACTCGTACAGTGTCTCTCCATTGAATTGTTAGATTCCACAAATATTTTTTCTAATGTTTACAGGGCAGGAAGCAGGGAAGAATTTCTCTAAGAATTACTTCTTCAGTTCATTCAACGTGATTATGGACCTAGACGGTAAATAATAGAGCCAATCCTTAGCCTTGTTGGCCAATGAAAATGAAAAAGCTCTAAGCTTGATATGCTCTTCAGTAACTCCCTGTGGCTTAATGGATGAGTAAACAATATAGAATTTCTTCAAATTCTTATAGGGATCCTCACCTGTAAGTCCACAGAAAGTAGGCAATAAGTGTATCAAACTAGACTTAAGCTTAAAAGGTGCATTACTACTAGGGAATTCAATGCATAAAGGTTGATGGTTAACATCGAGAGTTGCTAACTCCCTTAATGGTCGCTGTTGTGGTCGTTCACCCATTGGCCTTCCTTCAGTGATTAGCTCTTCGACAATCGTCTCTTCAGTTTCTTGCTCTTCAAACTGACAATCTAATTCTTTATAGTAAGATTTTGAAGCAAGCAAATGATCTTCTTGTTTTTTCACTTTTATGTTAGCCTTGGCTGTCTTCTCGACTTCTGGATCAAAAATCAGTTCACCTGTACAGGAAGAGTGGGGCATTAACTTTAAGAAAAATAAAACAAAAAATTAAAAGAAATAAATCATTGACACTAGGTCCTCGGCAATAGTGCCAAAATTTGATGAGCGTCAACTTAATAAAAAATAATTAAACTACTCATAATATTAACGTAGCACAATGGAGTAAGGTCGTCTCCTCAAGGAATGGTGAATTATCTCTTTTAAACAATTAAGTAAAAAAAAGGGGTTTGGAAATTATGTTCAAGTGTAATACTAAAAATAACAAAAATAAATTGATTTGAAATTCAATAAAACAGACTTCTAGTTAAATAAATTCCTTGATTTATGGAATTGATCATTGATGCAAAAGTAATTCAATATATTCATAAATAAATTGATTCTAGTTGTTATGAACAGATCCATAATAACCAATCTTTCCTTAGCTTGTATGATAATCACGAACAAATCGAGTATTTACTATCTAATCGAAAAATAACCCCAGAGGTAGCTCATAGGATTTAATGTTTTGACAACCTTATAATCTAGAAAGACTCAATTTTAGTCAATAAACTCATCAGATGGTTTATTGCAATTAGATTAATTAATTCTACGATATATATTAAACTTCTTAACTAGGAAACAAAATTATGTCGATTGCCACTTATTAAAATCAACAAACAATTACGGATTTATCGTTTTAATTAGTAGTTGATTATTTTAGGATTATTAAATATATGCATCTATTCAATAAAACCCAAAATCATCATAAAATCAATGAAATTCATGAATTAATTAAATATCCATGCACAATTAAATTCAATAAAATTATTTGATCTCACAATCGATTTAAAATCAAGGTTTTAACATAATCCTCTAACTAGAATTAAAAAAAATAGTTACAAGCCATTAAAAAACACGTGAATATTATTAAAAAAGAAAATTACCCTTACGGAAGAAACTTAAAGGAGAACATGCTAGGGTGGAGTTTTAAGTTCCACGTTGTTTCTCCCTTGAAAGCAAAAGGTGGGAAACAAAACCACGTTATTAATTGTCATCTCTCGTTTAAGTATACACAGTACATGCAATGCAAGTGGTCAGTAATTAAAATTTGACTTTTTGGATCTAGTTTTATGGTCAACTTAAAATAATTAAGCATACACGGTATATGCAAGTGGTCAGTGATTAAGATTTGACTTTTTGGATCTAGTTTTATGGTCAACTTAAATAATTAAGTATACACTGTATATGCATGTGGTCAGTAAGATTTGACCTTTTGGACCGGTCAACTTACAGATCATCTTACAGCAAAGTAAGAGCGTCAGAAATCAGCATCTTTGTTTGCTCCGTTCTAGTCTCTTTTATAGGTGGATTCTTCTCTTTATTAATTTATTTAAGAAAGTATTCATTCAAAAAAAGAAACTTTAAATTTTAACAGTAATTATATTTTCATATAACTTAATATTTTTATATACCAAGAAAAATATTAAATTTTACAACATTCCAAATTTCATCATGCATAAATTGACTTGGATAAAAAATAAAAAAAATATAATAAATAATAGCTAAATCTGCAATCATGATGGTACATACATTATATGAATAAATAAGTACATGCATTATATGAATAAAGAAAGACTAGCTGTATGAAAAAGAAAAAAGAAGATGAATTAGATAAAATAAGAAAATAAATAATAACAACTAATTCTACAACTGTACATATGATTGATGACATATGTGTATTATACGAATAAAAAAAGACTGACTTTTCGTTTTCAATTACTAATTAATAAGATAACTTTATTTTAAAAGAATAATTTTTATTATTTAAGAAAAAAAATGAGTTATTTATTATATTTAAATTGTGAGTTCCAACACAAGTGAGGTGGCTAATTTCAAATACTCTGTTATTACTTCAAGTGCTCGTATAGGATTTTTCTTTTCTCTTCTTCAAGATATTAACACACTCCGGTTAAATATGTCCAAATTCTAGACACTCATAATATTGAATTCTCTTTACCTTTCTTTCTTCATTTTGAGTTTTGGTTTGTTGTTTGACATTGTTGTTCGATGAAAGTCTCCAATAGTCTCATTTTCATCCATCTTCAGTTCTTTAAACCTCATAGCTAACATCTGTAGTTTTGACGCTATTATAGATTTGGACCCTTCATGAATTGTTTGCAAAGTATCCTACACTTCTTTAGCCGATTCACAAGCTGATATTATTGAGAAACGTCATTCATCAACAACACTAAAAATTGCATGCATTACTTATGAGTTCCCAAATGAACTTTCTTCTTTGGCTCTTGTCCATTCAATTGGATCTATTTGAACTATCTCTCCTTTACACATGTAGTACTGAATTCCAAGCTTTTGTACCCAAAGCTTAGATGAAGACTCTCATCCCTGATTTCCACGTAGAATAGTTAGAGTTGTCTAATAGTAGTGATCTGGTGATCAATGCACCTTCTCTTGTAGTCATGTTCGCGAAACTCGAATCTGCACCAACTTGTTACCAAGTTTTGAATCGGTGACCTTGCACTGATATCAATTTGAAAATCGAAAGGGGTAGTAATTTTACAAACTGTTCGATTTGATTGTAGTTACTTGTAAGGTTTTGCCATAGTTACTTCTATCTGTATTTGTTAGTTATTAGATATAAAGTAACTGTATCAGCACTTGTTAATTTTTCTGTACCCAAAGAAAACAAAAAATAATTACGATATTAAACAGATCAACATTTAAATTTGGTAACGCAGTTCGGCACACCTTGTCTATATCTGCGGACTCCTCATTCAGCTTAGTCACTTTCACCAAAATACAATAGATTTACCCAAGGCTTTACTGAGCGAACACCACTTAACCCTTGATATTATTTCTCCACTTCACTTCCCATGAAAGATTTTCACACCAAATAACATGACTAACTCGTGTTAACCTCAATACTATTTGATAATAAAGATACGAAATGAACAACTCAAGTAATTAAACAATAACCAACATAAACAAAGACAATGCCTGAGATAAAAAGCAACTCCCCTAAATATGTCGCTTCATCAATAAAAGAACGTGAAGTTGTCTATTGAAAGACTTGTTGTAAGGCTTCAATACCTTCACTAAAAATCCTACATACAACAAACACAATAATAGAGTTGCAACAGCCGTGATAACTGTTGAAGTTTCGCAAACAATAACAAAGGCAGCAGTAAAAATGAACGAGAACTTCTGGAATTTTTATACACCAACACCAAAAACGACAAACACAAAATTAACACTCCATTGATAATGAACAGCTCAATAAAATCATATAAACACGATAGAAAACCAGCTTCCAAAATCCTCACACTGGATACCAAAGAAGCTCTCAATGGTCGCTCAAAACAGAAAAAATGCAACTGACAAATCACACACATTGTCAACAATAAAATTTCCAACAAAGTCATGAAAACTTTGATAGAAAATTACATCGCTAAATCTGGATTCAATCCCTATGATATCAGTCCAGAAAATTAAACAAACACAACTCAAAATTAAAAAAATCATGCAGCCAACGAAATACGAAGGAACATAAAGTCACACACATACCAAACCGCAGATTTCACACCCTACCGTTCAGCCCACTCACTTACGTAATCTTCACACACTCAAAATCAATTCACCATTAACCCATCTAAAGTCACACAAGTGTCATCACAGGAAAATTCACTTAAAATCAATCCTAAATTTGTTCCCCACTTGACCAATGAGTCTTCACACATGTACAATCTCCAGTTCTTAGGTCACTCACTTCTGCACACACATGAACGTGGTCTATACACCCTTCGAATCAAGATGGAGTGAACTCAAGATAGAGTTCTATCATGCTTAAACCATTATCCCAAAAATCCAATAGTGCACCTTTTCCATCACACATGAAATACACTACAACTCCTCTTAAGATACACATCTAATCAAGATAGGGTTCTATAACATCTAGAAAATTATCCAAAATAGCTTTTTGAATCTAAGTCAAACAAGGATTATTGGTTAGCTATCACCACCTAATTAGTATCTTATAGATCCAATTAATAAAGAATGTCAAAACTAATTACTTAAATATATAACATATATCCTAACAATTAAAATTAATATAAATAGGACCACTTCTTAATAGGTTAGAGTAAAAATAATCCAAGCATAAATGCATCAACTCCGTCTGACTTTGTGATGCAATCTTTCTCGCCCTCAATTGTTTATAAGATCAAGGTCGAAAATGTGAGATATAGACTGATAATGGTTATATTATAAAAGTTCAATTAGTTCTCCAGCAAAGCATCCAGAAAAAGGAACGTCAAACACCCACGCAAGACACTACACTCTTGTATACTAAAAAACAATCACATCAGTTATGTAATTAATGCCCACTTCTCCTTTTTACAAAACCCACACATCAAATATTGACTTCTATAGAGGAGATATTAACTCTTTGCTACACAAACCAGCTACTATACGATCTTAACTTCAACAAGAGGTTTATACATGAAAATGCAACTACTTTGTCACACAAGAGATTCGCTAGAGATAGACATCTACAGTAGATAGGAGATGTGGACAATTACACACCTTGGAGATAGACTTCTATCGTAGCTTGAAGATGTGCGCACATCCCCACACAATGAGTGTCCCACTTCAATTCAAATACACAACAACCACTTCAATTCAAACATGCAACAACCACTTCATTATCTTTTAATGCAATAGGAGATATGCATGACACAAACATATTGAAGTAAGAAGAGTCCACCTTAAATGTTGGACCCCACCCCCCACCCTTAGGTGTTTGCGGGTTATACCACGGCGTGTGTTTGCGGGTTATACCACGACATCCAACTCAATCAGTATTGTCCCCTATAGCCTGAGGTGAGTTCTGGCCCTCGAACCTAAGACCTCAGGGTTTTGTTCCACTTTACGTGGACACCTCTCACCATTGAGCCAATTACCTAAGGGTGGGGGTTGGGGTCTAATATTAAAAGGTGCCTTTTAATATTAGACCCCACACACCCACCCGTAGGTGTTTAGGGGTTATACCTGTAGGAAAATCCCAGTGTGAGCATCACATGCCCACGGTGCGGAAAAACAAAAATTTTTATTCCGGAACCTTCTCGAAAGCCAGGATCTATGTGTATATATAACAAACTCAAACCAAACGACCAAAGGAGACCGTCTCTAACGGTATCCACGCAGAGATCGGAGAACCTAACCGGGACAAACCCTTTGACCCGGGAATAGCTAGAACAAAGTAAAGACTGCTAGATCTTACCTTTGTTCTGGAGAGCTTGGAAAATGATGGAGAAGAAGCTTGAAAGATGAAGATGATCGATGGAGAGCTTGAAAGATGAAAAACTCTTTTCCTTCTTCCTTGCTAAACCCACGAAGAACTCCTTCTTTTTGTTAGGTTTTAAAACTTGTTTTAAACCCTTTTATATCATCAACGAATATCCTCATCTTTCCTCTTCATCATTTTGTCTTTTAGTCATTTAATTCCTTAATGACTAAGCATAATAAAGGAAGCTTCTAATGCTTCTCTCTTCATCCACGTACACACACACACATATATATATTAATTTTTTTATTAATTAATCATATATATATATGTATATGACTGCTAAAGTGATCCAGTCACACCGGGGTCGGTCCTACAGGGTCTCGGTAGGAAAAAATCACCGGAAACGATTTTCAGCAATATTGATGTCGCGATCTCATCGGGACATATTTCGATCTCATCGGGATCTATTTAATCCGATTGCTCTCCATATATTGAAACTCTGTCCAAAACTATTTTACAAATTCTCCGAGTCACTCTCATGCGTGTGACCCATTAGTTTCCCGGTTATGTTGGCCACTTAGATTAAGTGTTAATCTAAGCAAGTCATGAGCGGTATTGTAACATCTCGTTACTGTTAGCAAGGGCATTTTGGTAATTATGGGTCAGACTGATAGACTACGTTGCGTTTATTGATTTAATATTGATTGAATATGTTACTGGCCTCTAATTATAGAGGAACAGATTTATTGCATATGCATTTAATCATAGGTCATGCATTCATGATTTTTCGGTATTGATTGTGAACATGAACTGACTGGACTGACTGAATCGTGATTAATTGAGGAATCAGGAGTTATTGGGTTCAACTGACTGATTTAGAATAGTTTATGAGTGACTGGTATTTTATAGTGGCTTATAGGAAATTTCTGGGAGATTCGGGAGAAAATGCCTGGACCGGAAATAATTGAGAGACTGACCGATTGACTGTATAGTACTGAAAGAATTGTCCAATGGCAAAGGAAATATAAGAATTTTACTGATAGGAAATAAATGCGTTGAAACATTGAAATTTAGAGACTGAAATTTGGACTGATTTGGAGACCTATGCCTATAAATAGATATGTTTGAAATTGGAGAAAATCACCTAAGGCAAAAACGCGTTTCTTCTTCCTCTTCTCTACGGTGATTCGATTTTCTTCCTACGGTGAGAGATCCTTCGATTTCTTCTCATGGTTTCTTCCTAGTATGCTAGGCTAACTTGTTTACTGTTATTGATAAAGGATTGAGAGGCTTTATAGTGGAGAAATCGTTGATTTGGAAGAGTTAGGGTTTACGGTGGTTTTTGGGAGATCTGTATATTGACCTTCGATTTGGTAAGTTTTATGACATTTATTGAGTTAGATGGGGTTGTTGGAGTGTTTAATGGTGGTTTTTAAGAGAGAGGAGCGATCGGAGAAGACGAAAAGGATCGTCGCACACCGCGACCTGTACGCGAGCCCCGACGGCGACGAATTTATATTCGTTCGCCGCGGCGAGCTTGCGAGGGACGCCGCGGCGAGCGTTATATATGTATGACGCCGCGACGTGTTCTCCGTCTTGCGGCGCGCCAAGGGCATGTTGCTCGCCGCGACGAGCGAGCCTTTCTGTGCCGCGGCGAGAGGCTCAAGACCGCAGCGAAGGGGACTGTTCCATTGGTTTAATTTGGTTTATTGGGCATAATTCATGGTGTAGACCTCCGATTGAAGTGATTCCAGATTTGTTGTGAACTAGGGTAAGAGGTCTACAATTGAGGATAATTAGAGGATTAGAATTTAATTTAAGTGGTATTGATTTATCGATATTAAGGTCAATTATGGTTCATAGTGTGACCAAAATATTGAATTGAGACAATTGGAGTTCTAATAGGGATTTTGAATAGAGATTTCGACCCAATAAATAGGAAATTGCGATAGGCTATTCGAATTGAGGAAAATTGACTGAACTTTAGGAATGGATCTTTTGTTAGTGATAAATTGAACAAAGAGATAGGATTGAGCTTAAAATACCAAAATTGGGATTTAGCACCGGAAAATCGTGAACATGCATTGTACACCACTGCACTGAGACATAAGCATTACTGAACTGTTTAATTGAGCATGTAATAATGGGACTATACTTTACTGTTATAGAGGCGCCGTTGGATCGTCGTTCCACGGACGTTGCTGGAACTTCCAGGCAGTAGTTCGGAAGTTACAAGTGAGTAACCTAGTTGGTTTCTCAAATTCTTGATTGTTTATCTGCTCTGTATGAATTACTTGCACAGGTGAACTGTATGATTACTGGTGTGATTAGGATCGAATTGCATGCTACTACTGAATTGGACTGGACTATTACCTGATTACCGAAATTGATTGGATTGAATTGCATGCTTTACTGTACTGAACTAGATTACTGTATGACACTGGGAACTGATATACTGGGCTTTATAGCCATACACTGTAAGTTACTGAATCACTGAATATTGAATTACTGAACACTGCACTGCATGCATAAATGCATGATCAGATAATGGACGTGTCCCAAGTTGCTATTATCACTGAA
>JANJEY010000006.1:7738408-7755461 GCA_024703695.1 Erythroxylum cataractarum
TGGGTTTGATGATTTTGATGATGGGTTCTTGTTATTTGATGTCTAATGACACATTAACATGAAGAAATTTCATTTTTATGGTGATTTGGGGGCTAAATCAAAACCTATGGTTTTGGAGTTCAAGTTGTCAATGGAGACAGATTTGTAGGTCCTCTTTATACATTATTTTCGAGCTTTTTAGCGTGTGAATTTGGAGAAACTTAAAACATTTAAATTATAGATAAGGATGTCTACTATATCCCTGAATTTATTTCATCAATTTAGGGTGAACCAAACAAATGAAAGAGGCCCTGAATTGGAACTGGTTCAGAATACCAACAGGATTGAAACACAAAATGAAAGTTAATTGTTTGAAGACATTAGAGTTAGATTTGGATGATGAGTTCTTCTTATTAAATTCTTGAAAATGCGTCATCTAAGTTTTGCATAAAGGAAATTTTAATTCGATGAGTATTCTGTAAGATATGGCTGAATAAGTGAAGGATGTTGCTAACCTTAGTAACACAGAAGAGAACAGAAACAGGTTAGGATTATAAAAATCACAATAAATCCAAATTACATCTCTTTTTGAGCTGTCTTTGGATATGTGTTATCAATGTGAGTCTATTGAAAATGAAGTTTTGAATCACCTTAATTGGATGAGAAATGAATAAGTTATAAGGTTTTGAGACAGGAAGAGTCCAACTCATGACTGAATATTAAGGCTGATTGTGAATGGGAGATTTGGATTCCTTAATGACCGAATTAGAATATGGTCATAAAAGAAAAATTGTGAATTTATGTGTTAACTAGAGGTCTGGAAAGTTTGAAAGACATTAGACCTATGTATAAAAAGTTATGCCTTCACTAATGAGACCTATGCAGATGACTAAATTTATCTTTAATGATATGTGTTAAGAGATGAGGTTTATGTAAGTATGACTAATGCAGGTATCGCCCAATAGCTTGTGAAATCAGACAAGGAATATAACTAAAATTCGTACCTAGTACCTCTCAAGTTTAAGAAAATTAGAAAAGAGATCAAAACCCTTGAAGCAGCCGAGGTGAGTATAATCATGCTAGTATGTTTGTGTAGTAATCCTTTTCTTTTACCTTACGGCTTGTTGAATTGTTCTCGAACTTGTATAATTTATTTGACATATGACTCCATGTAGTGAGTCTAGCATGTTGTATGCCAGATTGACTAGATGATATTCAGATTCTGCGCTTCTTCTGGTCCCATTGTTATGTTGAACCTATTAATGGAAATTCTTTGATGAATCATGTTTTTCTTGTTAGCCATGATTGATGAGTTACAAGATACTCATATTATCAGACCATGTGCACATAGGTAACCCGTCGATGATGGGTTAGATCCAGGTCCCACCTGGAGAGAGCAGGCCTCCAGGGGCAGGGTTAGGCCAACCTTGTCTAGAATCAGAAAAGGGGAGAAATGTCGTACTAGCATGCCTCTGTCTTGTCCTGAAAAATTCAGAAAATTAGAACTAAGAAATGAGAAAACTTAGAATTAGAAATCTTGTAGAACTCTATCAGTCAAAGAACCCATAATTCAAAAAGAACCCAAAACTTGTAAAAGAACCCAGAACCCATAAAAATTACAGAAACAAGATTCATGTTTCTTCTAAACAATTCATATTGAGGTTTATTAGTGATACTCATGTGATTGCCGCATTTGAAATTTTTACCTGTTCATTCATTGATATCATATATTGTTTCTTAGAATGCCACAGGCCATTCTTGTGAAGCTAGCTTTGTGTTACCTAGCCTCACAAGCATGGTAGTATGTTTATAACTCACTGAGTCGTGTTGTAGACTCACACCTCACTATCATCATTTCAGGGGATTAGCATATCGTACAAGAGAGAAATCCAAGCCTTTTGAGACTCGCTTGGATAATCAGACAAGTAATGTTTATAGCATGATGTAAATTGTAGATGCTTATAGCTGCTCCATGGATTGTCATAATCATCTATACATGATACATGTATGGATATGTTATGTTAATTAGAATGTTGTCAGTTGATAATATGAGATGATCATAGATTGGCAGATGATAAGTAGATAATGTAAGTGAGAACTGCAGATTTGGGATCCTTACTTCTTTCAAACCTTTTAAGTAAGTAAAAGGATTAATCAAACAAATGAATGAATCATGCGATATTTTCAGTAGAATATAGAAAAGTTAGGCTTACTACGGGGTTTGGTGGCATTAAGCCTTCCCATCCCCTAGTGCCAAAATGGTCCCAAAAAGGCGGGTCTTGTCAGGTGATTCGGAATCTTAGAAGCAAATGCTAATCTGGAGCGTACTTTGAGTATACCTAGATGGTCTTACTTTACTGTTTGTTTAGTTTATGTTATGAATTAAATGATTATGCAATGTAAATGTGTTAGTTTCAGACAATATATGTCCGAGGAGTTTGATAAATTTGAGAACATTGAAGTACTCTTTGTATGTGAATTTGATTGAAATAAGTGTACACAACTTGATTGTTAAATATTGGTCCACGGTATGATGATAAGTGTGTTTTGAATGTGAGTTTGCATATGAATGAAAAGTGATTCTCAACTTTAATGTTAAATGTTAAACTAGGGTCTGATAATATGCACATGCAATTGAATGAGGATATGAAAACGTGATTGATGCATTTCATTGCATGAATGCAATGAAAAATAAAGGTAATTATGACTAGAGTCACCACTGAAAAAGAGCTTAAAGATCGATATGTGATAAGAGCCTCAGGCTCAGTTGGGAATGTACCCAATATCTACTAAGGGATATGGGACATTATCCAATCCAACTCAGTATCCACAAGAGATATAAGCTAGTTCGTTATCCACTAAGGGATATGGGCTAATGAAAAAGGCACTCGATCACAACAATGTAACAAACTTAAAGTAAGTCTTATGCGCACTGCATATGCATGATATAAATGATTATAATGGTTTGAATGACTTCTTAACATAAATGTGAAATGATTAATCAAGTGTATATGATTTAATATAATCATTAATGTAATGATGTGAATTATGTGAATTGTATTTGTTATGTGATGAGTGAGCTATCGAGGATGGTCACTCACTGAGTTCGCAAAACTCACTCAAAATTTGCAATATTTTTTAGGCTCAGAAGAGTTACCCATTGGGAAAACGGGAGTATAGCCACTACATTCAGGTAGGAGGTAGAGGTTGGGATCAGTTTCATCTTCATGAAATTTTCTAATAATTTTTGTATCAAGAAATGTATTTTGAAATTATTGTACAATGTGCATTGCTTTGAAAAAATTTATAATGAGATTTTACTGACTGAGTGTGCTAGTATACAACCCTCACTGGGCACAAACCTAGATATCACTCAGGATGTCAGGTATGTGTCTTGCGAGAGTGCGGTGCTACATTTTTATTTAAAATTAATGAACTTGTTTCTTAATTGATCTCAGATGATTTTCAACACATGGGAGATGAATTTCAATAAAAAAGATGCAAGGAAAGCAAAGAAAATTTGAATTCCCAACTGGCAGAAAAGTTTTTAACTAAGCATGGGCACGTGCAAAGGAAAATTTTATCTACAGAATCTGATTTGAAAACATATTTAATACACTTAGGATTTATATTATTTGGGGAATCAAGATGTTGCCTTTTAGATGGGGATCTACTGCCTAATTATTTGGAAAGTGTATTTGATAAAGATAACGATAAAAGGGAAGAGAAGACCCTTAGATACATATCATCTTTTCACGTTTTCTTTTGTTTTTCTAGTTCTGGGAGTTTTCAGATTTTTCTAGAAAATTGCAGAGATGGAGGCAATATGTCTTGCTACTTTTCTATTGAGTTTTACCTTTGTTATAAGTAGCTAAATATTTCTTCTTGGTTGAAGGGAACCACGTTATCATCTACTATGTGTAAGATTTTCATTGATGAATCTTAAGTGTCTTTCGTATTACTTTTTATGATTGAATTGATTGGTCTATGGGTTGCTTAACTAGGAATTGATTGATTTATTTTACACCTAAATTGGTAAGAATGACATTAAGTTTTATTAATCCAAAGTGACAAGTAGGATTACCATCTTTACATTAGGGATTGGAAATTCTAAGAAAGATACTTATCTAGATTAAATACATATCATATGTGTATTGTCTTGCTCATTGGTTTTCTTAGTTCTTAAAGTTATTAATTAATCAAACTTAAGATCATATCTAAGTTGTTGGTTAATAAAAGCGATTAGAATGCATGTTTTTATTCATTTAATCCTAAGAGATAACACCACTCAATGAGTATTTGTTAATGACCTTAATTTTATATCGATGATCCATATTAGTTTTATAACATAGGTGACCTAAAACCAATGTTCACTTATTAATTTTCCAGATCTGATTATTTTCATTTATTTCCAATTTTATCATTTTTAATTTCAAAAAATCACTTTAATTCAACCACCCCCTAATTTGTTTTAGTTTTCAACTTATGAAACATTTACTAATAGCTTGCTCATGGGAATGATCCAACTCTTCACTAATGACATATTTCATTATTAGTGTTGATATTAATTTGGTAATAGGTGACAATGTTACCGCTATCAAAGGCAAGTTATTGTATTATGTCAAAGCCATATAAGAAATAAGTACTTCATAACATAACATCCCATATTGTATATTCCTCCTAATATAACTCTATACTATTATAGAATTTAGTTGTAGAGCTATTCACTAAGGAATTTCATTCATTATAGACAAACCAAGAAATTTTAATGTAAAATCGACCACATTAATCTTCTCAAAACATTTTAACATTTAATCTTATCAAAACATTTTAACATTCTCAATGCCCAGTTTCTACATAGAACTACATATTTAAAGCTTTTTATAATTTTATTTTAATATTTTATTGAAATAACATATTCAAAATGTCTAACATTTTAAGATTTCTTCAATTCAGGGCTCAAGTTTTTAAATATTTTAATTGAGGGACTATCCTTTTAAAAACTTAACTTCAAAAGGTTATTTTCTATAATGTGACATGTTTATTAAATGCCACATGGATGTCCATCTAATAGCCACATCAGCAAAAATTGACATTTTGAACTAAATTGTTAAGGTTTTAAAATGTTGGTAACTCAATTGATAAATTTAAAAGTTTAGCACTAAATTGAAAAAAATTCAAATTTTTGAGCATTTTAGGATTGATTATCCTTATTTTATTTTAATACTTTTGATTATATCTTATAAAATCACTATGAAATTTAACGAAATACAAATAATCATCCTTCGATGAATTTTTAAAACTCATCATATATATATATATATATATCTATATATATATATGTATGTATGTATGTATGTATGTATGTATGTATGTGTAAAAGATTTAACTATTCACTATCATATTCATCCTTTCACTAGATGTTAATTTAATCATCCTTCAACCTAACAAGTTTTACAAATTTCATAAGATTAATAATTAAATAGATGCATATATCTTTTATGTAGTTTTATAGTTCTCATTATTTTGATCAATCAATTCCTAGTTGTGTACCCTAAAGATCAATCAATTCAATCATAAAAAGCAATATGAAAGGCATTTAATATTCATCAATGAAATAAACTTTATTCAGAAAATCTCACACATACTATTTGATAACGTGATTCCCTTCTACCAAGAAGAAATATTTAGCTACTCATAATAGAGTTAAAACTTAACAGAAAAGTAGCAAGACATATTGTCTCCATCTCTGCAATGTTTCCAAAAAATACAAAAACTCCTAAAACTACAAAAATAGAAGAAAAATGTGAAAAGATGATATGTCTCCAAGGGTCTTCTCTTCCCTCTTATTGTTATCTTTATAAGATAAACTTTCCACATAATTAGACAACAGATCCCTATGTTAAAGACAACAACTTGATTCCCAAAATAATATAAATCCTAAGTGTATCGAATATATTTTCAAATCAGATTCTGCGGATAAATTTTCCTTTTGCACGTGCCAACGTTTAGTCAAAAACTTTTCTGCCAGTTGGGAATTCAAATTGTCTTTGTTTTCCTTGCATCTTTTTTATTAAAATTCATCTCCCATGTGATGAAAATAATATAAGAACAATTAAGAAACAAGTTCATTAATTTTAAACAAAAATTTCAACACATTGAAGAGACTTATATCCAAAGTTAGCGTAAGAATAACAACTTATCAGATAGTTCCATCCAAACCAATTAGCAAGATTCCATATAGGATATAAAATGATACTTATGGTGCCTATTTGAAGTATACACTAGCTAATAAGTTTAGAAGTGAATTAAATAATAGAAAGTTATAAGATATCCAAAAAGATTTTGGATACAATCTCACAAGGCCTATTGAATAAAAAAAAACTTTTTCAATATATACTAATAGGAGAATAGTTCTCAAGATAAGTAATGAGAGTAAAATGAAGTTTGAAATAGTTTAAATCTCATAACAAAACATCTAAATGAAACTATTTATTTTGTCTAATACATTTAATCTATAGTTAAAGGGTTAAAATAAATTGAAAAATTCACTTACATATTGAATTCAAAGAGTTTTCTTAAAGATAATTAAGGATGTATCATATCTATAAGAAGATTAATGGAAGTATAGTTGTTTTCTAACATAAGCATATAAATGACATATTACTAATAGAGAACAACAATTCATATTTTTAATTATTGAGATATGGTAGTCCAAAAACAATTCTCACTTAAGATAATAACTCAATTCTACTAATAAAGATCTATAAAGATAGATTCATAAGTTGTTTGCCTATTATAGTTCAAATATATAGTTAGTGTGCAAAAGGAGTTTAGCAATTGACGTATCTAATACCTATGGATTTTAAATTTAGTTTGACAATAACAAAATTAAATCCTAATTAAGGTATAATTTACTCTAAGTGATATTATTTTGAGTTAGAAAGATTCCAATATAGCCGCGATTACTAATTAGGCTATAACACATTTTCATTTAATGAAAATGGCTATTTAGATCAAGAAGTTCTTTGATAAACTTAGTATAATTCGTTACATTATTTAAATAGTAATATATTTTGGAATGATAAGTATAAATTGCGCATATTTTAGGGCATAGTTTGATATGTGTTTAGTCGTTAATTCAATCATTTAGTATGTGTTTAGGATATAATTGCGTTAGTTTGTTAATTATTTATATTTTTAAGTGTTTTACGGTTATTACAAGTCTTTGAGCTTAAATATTATGTTTTTGAGATACTTTGATGTGTTTACTAGAGTTTTAGGGTCAACATCAAAGAACGAAGGAGTTTTAAAGACATTAAGGCCCAAACAACAACCTATTATCATGGCATGTCAAGCCATGATTGGGACAGAAGCTCTAGATTTGGCCCACGATAGTGACCTATGTACAACCTATAGGGCCATGGTTATGACCTACATTGGGCAGACATGTAGAACACTCATGAATATCATGTTTCAAGAGATTTTTTGGATCTTTCTGACCTTCAAAAAAATCCTAGGGTTACCCAAAATACAATAGGATATAAAAAGAACAAAAAGAGGCAGAGAACGAAGCTTTTGAATCAGTCACCTTGAGAAACCCTAGAGAGAGATAAACAAGAGATATAGGAAGAGAAGAAGGAGGAGAGAAGAGGAGACGAAGTTGACTTGAAGTACTTCCCAAATTAGGAGATTTCCTAACGTCACTACCTCTCGTCATCCATTTTAGATTGTATTTCTTCTTCTTTTTAGTTTTATTATTGTATATAATTAGATTGAACAGTTGATAATAGGATCTAGAATGTTGAGGATATTCTAAACTCGCCTTCAAAATTTTATTCTTGAATTAATGAGAATTTGATTGTTGATGTGTTTATTGGATATTGTTGTGGTTTGATTATGCTATTGCATAATTCGATAATAAATTAAGAGGGAATATAATGAACAAGATTAAATTGAACTGACGAGAGTTAGGTGATATAATATAAACCAAAATTAAGTTAGATCGATAATTTATATAAAGAGAGATCTTGTATAAGTTTTTGATAATTTATTAAAAACCTTCAAAACTAATTAGGATTTTTAATATGTTGTGAATTGAGAAATTACAACATCCATAATTTGATTAGGGTTCATGATTTGGGGTTAATGTTTATAACTTAAGAGAGAGTAACCAACCCTAGGATAGTCTAGAACCAACAATCCAATAATTCATAATAAGTTAGGTTAACATTAAGGATAGTAAAATTCCCTTTCTCTCAATTAGTAATTTTCTTTGGTTGATTCTTGAATGTGTTTCCAATTGCTTAATAATTAGTATTTTCATGTTTGATTCCTAATTTGATTGATTGAATTAAATTCTCATATTAGTTTTGTTACATCTTGAATTTCTGTTATTTGTTTCTAGCTTTATATTTTAGGATTAGATTAGTTCCCTCCTCGTGGGATCGAATCCTTTGTTACTATGCTAATGAACCGTTTGCTTGTGGATTATCGAGGGTTAATAATTAAAACTTACATGCAACCAAACCTCAATCATGGAACATTAAAACTATTAGGCATATGAAAGGAGATAAGGTGTCAGGAAAAATCCAGTATATACTTAGGCAAATCCTATTAAATTATAATGATAACTTTAAGATGAAAATTTTAGGTTTAACTAAGTTCTAACCAAAGAAAATTCTATGAAATTATTTCATTAAACTATATAGAGATATGATATATGATACCTAAGCAATTGGTTTAGTGCAAAAGGAGTTTATACCATATAATCAAACCATGGCTTTATATTAATGACATAACTAATCAAAGACATTTTTATAATTTTATTTATGTTTATTTAATTATCTAACTTAAAATATAAATTATATAGGATAAATATACTTTACAAAGAATTAATGATAAGATTACAATTAAGAGATATATATTATATTTATGTATTACCCTTAAACTATTCATATGTATTGTTATATTAAGTTTGTACATTAATAGAGCATAAAAATTAACACACGTTATGTTTCTTCATTTTGAAAAAAGTAATCGATCTCATAGACTAAATTATGTAGATACTTAAATAAACATTTGAATGTTTTTCAGAACATAAGTTCAATAAACTCACTTGATATGAGAATAAAGTTCTCTCAGTTTGTTCTTATAAATACTATTAGAGGTCTAAAAAATATGTAACTAGAGTGGTTTTCATATAATTTATGAATTTTAGGAAAGCTATGGAGAAAGGAATCAAATTTCATAATAAAGTATGGTTTATGATTTATACTTAATTATATTCACGAACATATTATGTTATACATTACAGAGATCTTAATCTTTGAAAAATTATGAAAGTCTATTTTCTTTCATACTTGACGAGATCAAGATTGTTTCCTAGTATACCAAAATGAAGCTTACTAGGAAAAAAGTCTTATTTCGGCTATAGAAAGACAAACATCAATTGTCCTGTACATGTTTTTTAAAACTTACCCATTCATACTAAAAAAAAAGGAGAAGACAAACATGGCAAGTATCATTCAACTAATATGTCCACTTATCTTCAAAATTTTTATATTTATTATGCTCGAATTTGGCCTTAAATGTATGATAATTCTATATTCGTCATGTTTGTTATAGCAAATTAGTTTACAATTTATCATTTTTACGGCTTGTTTTTTGTGCAATTATATGATATTTTCTGTACTTGGTTTATTATCTTGTAAGTAATTATATGAGGCAAAATCCTAAATTTGAGTGCATTATTATCCATAGTTGTCTAACTGAGAAGATATTAAAGTCAACTAAAATCTGACAAGGTGGACAATAACTTGGTAGAAGATATCAAAGATCAATTCAAGCTTGAAGATGAAAACTTGAAAAGACCAGAGAATCTAAAAACAAAATGTAACTGGACAAGTTTAAGAAGCAAAATCAAAGCAGCACCAAAGTGGTACCTACGATTAATGTGGGACTTGTCAATATTTACACACGCAAAGTTCCAAAAGCTAACTGTCAAATATGTAGAAGTTGTTCCAACATTGGTCTTGTAACAGGTAATTTGAGGATGAGCAGAAATACAATTTAACTAAACTTAGGATTCTACGATGCAACATTAGTTATAAGTAGTTTTTAAAGGGTTAATCAGATAGGCTTCTTAGGTCTTTTAAGGGAAACTTTTGGCAACCAAATTGTCTTTTTTTTTTATTACAAGGGAAAAGAGAAACAACAAAAACTAGTGGATAGATTGGCCATACAATACGCCGTGAGAATCACAGGACATAGTGTTGAAAACTCGCGACGGAGCGTCCTGGAGATTAACCTCAACTCAGACCTAACTGGGTATATCTTGTTCTATGTCTTCCTTCCTTACTTTCTTTGATGTTAAGATAGATTTTTTTGTCTTGTTTTGTTTTCATTATGATTATTTGTTAATACCTAGTTAGGATTAGTGATATAGTTTATGTTAGATATTTAAAATATTAATGCATGAGTTATTATCATTTGGTTAAATTCATTCTTTTTTATATTAATTGTTAGATTTATTCTTGAAAATCATAGATTCAGTCTTATAAATTGTAAGAAGGGTTGAGACGTTAAGTGTGGTTTATATATTAAAAGAATAAATATTCTATTTCTAGAGAAAGACATTTCCTAGACTAGTGTTATAACTAAAGAGACTAACAATGTTTAATGAATTTGTTTAGGTTAAATTGTGCATATAAAAGTGGTGATTACTTAATTGAATACACTTATATGCCTTAAGAGATGGCATGGATATGCTAGGTTAATTTTTATGTCAACTTTGGTAATCAATAATTATATGATAATTAGAGTTCCTTATAAGTGAACCTCAAATTCCTAACCTTTACAAATAGATTTAACCAAGCTTTTGGTACCATTATAAGGTAACTATTCAAGTTGAACCCTACGTAGACGAAAAATCCACTAGATACTTAACTTCATTAGTTTTCTATCACATCATTAATGACATGGTAGAAATATATAATATTTCAATTTTAATTGGGGTTTATACTGCCACATCTATGCCACGTGGCTTTTTGACATTCAATCATTTTTGTCAAAATATCTAAATTTAATAACTACTTAAAACATATCCTTAATTTTCTTAATCAGAACTAATTAAACTAATAATATAGTTTAACCTATCAGAACTAATCAAACTAATAAAATAGTTTAACCTAACATCAACTAAATTCCTAATTTACAAACTCCTAATTATACCTATACCTAACCTTTAAATTACCAATCTTCTTTTCCTCTTCACCGTCCTTTCTGCATTTCCTTCTTCACCGTCACCAATAATTCACCCTCCTTCATCATTGTCAATTGTCTTTTTAAACATTCCAAGCTTCCTATTTATCACCATCTTCTTTCTCCCATGCCATATTCTTTCTATGTTTTCACCGTCGTTATCTTTTTTCTCCCTCTTCATCATTGTCATCCATCCTCTACCTTTTATTCCACTTATTTAAAACCCGGACCGGACCGATCGGCTATCTGGTCTGGTCCACCCCTAAAAATCAGTTATTAATTAAACCAGTATGAATCAGTCAAAACCGGTCAATTGACCAGTTAAACCGGACTGGTTGAACCGGTTCAACCACTAGTTTAATGACACAACCCTCATTAACGCTTCTGCTCTCTCAGTCGACATTGGTAGCTTCTAAAGCAACAATAGTTCATTGGGGATGGCCAGATGGGAGAGTACTGGAGACCAGTGGTGAGAGATACCCCAGAATGTTGCTTAATGCTTTGTGGTTAGAGAGCTTCTTCGCGTTTCCATCACACTCACATGATACCTTTCCTTTCGAAGTAGACATACCCTAGAATCAGATCGATTCTTGCTTCCATTTTCTATAGCATCATCTCCTCTCCCCTTTTAGGTATGGATACACTTCTATGTTCTTTATTTTTCAACGGCTCAGTTTGTTTATTTTTTATCATGTATGCTCGATTGCTCGCATTCATCTGTTCCTTTTTATGATTTCTGATGCTCGATGTATTATTCAATCTTCATGAAAAATTGTCTTTTTTTCTTTTTTCCTACTCTCATTCGAATTTTCTATAATAGTTTTGAAGAAAACTGGTTTTTGTAGGACTAATTTCTGGGACTAATATTACGATGAATGGAACCATGGGTGATATGAAAGAATGCATGTATATTGTTTGATGAAATGCCCCACCCTTAAAATCACCACCATATCGCTCAAATGCCATCAATATATGTGAAAAATTGGGACTGCCCAGTAGAGTTTTGAGCCGTGCATGGGAAGCGTATGGTGGTGACAGTGAACAAATCAATGAGGTAGCTGAAATGTTTCAGCAAAGTTGGTTGACTTAGAAATATGTTTTGCATTCTTTTAGCAGACCAAAATATTCATGTTTTTTTTTTCTTTTCCTACTTAATTTTACTTCTGTTTTTCATATCACTGCATGAAAATTAAATGAAAACCCAAGGCATTATTTATCCCATTGAGAGAGTACTGAAGAATTACAGTGGTCTTCATTGTGAGGGAAATCATCATGGTTGATAGACTAGACTTTTGTAAAGATTTCATGATTCCCACTGTTCTAAAATGATCTAGTAAGCAGTGTTAGGTTTGCAATGATGTAATCTTCATCGTCTCAGCACATGGCAAAGAGATGCATGTTTTTGTTAGTTAAAGAAGCTTTCAATACTATAAATATTACTTATAGTAAAGTTTCTTTTCAAATGAATACACTTACTTTTAGTTACATAATACATGAATCAAATACACTTACTTTCAATACAACTGGGTACACTTACTTTTAGTTACATATTATAAAGTCACTATCACGTAGGTCATTCAATGCTGGAACGTTGGAAAATTCCCACTCTTCAATTGATTGAACTTATAAAACAGAGATTGAATAAACAGCAGTGGTCCATCTGCTTCTGTTGATATATTTCTTCTTTTCTTTTCACAATAAATCTTTCTTGTTTGATTGTTCAATATAAAATTACAATTTCATGCATATCATTGTTTAATTGCATTATCTACCTGTTTATTATTTCACATTATTTAATTGCATTCTTTTTGTTTAGGTGATGAAGAAGACACAAATAGGATCCGTGATCACATTGATTTAACAACTTTTACAGCCGGAACGTCGAGTTCCAATGATGGTGATAGCCGACCGATTCGACAATTTTTTTTAATTTTTTTAATATTATATATAATTAAATATAATTATTGCATAATTATTACGTCACACCGGTTCGACTGGTGGTTGAATCGGTCGAACCGGTCAAACCGATAACCAGTAAGGTCACCGGTTCAATGACCGGTCCGATTTTCAGAACATTGATTACTACTTTGAAATTCACTTCAAGCTCGATCTGTTGGTATCCCAAATCTCATATAAGGGTCAGCCCGGTAGCCCAAATCCCACGAAGTTATGCAATTTTTAAATAGGATGTCGAACGTCCTCTTTTCTCCTTAATATTGTAACTAGACTTGCAAATTTCTTTTGGACCCGTTTCAAAATTAACTTGTTAGATATAAATCTATCAAGTTTCGAGTTTGCCTTGAATTTGTAATTGGTCCAAATCTTGATTTTGAACTCTATCGTTAAAATTGCGTCATTTTAATTTAATTATTTCAAATAATATCATTTTGATTTATGAGTTTCTTAAACTTCAAACTAAAATAATAAGGCATGAAAAAATTAAATTAAAAAGATCGAGTTACATAATGCAAACTCAATCCAACTTTAAATCAAATTTGATCGATCTATTTGCAAGATTAAGTTGGGTCTATCTTGAACCCAACCAATTATTAGCTTTTAAACAAGTTTAATTTAATTCACGCAAAAATGAGGGTTTGTTTTGTTTTTATTTATATTTATATTTATATTTATATTTATAGTTATATTTATAAATAATTTAACAAACTGTTCATAACCACAAAAAGCGATTTTTATTTTTTTATAATCTGATTTACTATTAACTAAATTAACAACTAAATTAGTTTTTATTTTTTATTTAAAAGAAAAAGAAAACAAAAACTAAAATATACAATAGAAAAATAAAAATGAAACCAAAAACCTACGGAGTCTATTTTTTAATACCAACAAAAATAGGGTTTATGGTTATTAGTTTAAAGTTTGGGGGCGATTTAATAGAGAAAAAAGTTAAGTGCATCCAATGTTAACCTATATAAGATTTTTCCCGTAATTAAACAATTTTTTAAGAATCAATGATCCATAATGGTGTGGAGATTATTCATTGATATGAATTTTATTTTTAAAATAAATTTCTTGAACGTGGTATAAGATTATCAAAACACCTTAATAATAAACTCTAATCATTATAAAAATAACAACACCCAATACAAATCTTGTTGACACGCAGAGTTTAGAAAAGTCCAGTAATACGCAGTCTTATTCTTAATTAATAGATAGACTGGTTCTAGAGGAGTCCAGAGAAAAGTCTAATCATTAGAACATTAACCTAGTTTTCTTTAGGTTTTCTTCTAAGAAATTTAACTTAATTTAATTTATAATAGGTGGTTTTACAAGTTTTAATAATAATTATTATATCTTTTAATTCAGATATTTTTAATATTTTTTATTATTCATTCATTAATTTAATTAAAAATATTGAATATTATTGACTAATTTGCAAGTATAGAATATTATCGACTGATCTTTTTTTTTTTTAAATAATATATGAAGTATTTACATCACTTGGATTCGAATCCACTTGTATCCATCAAATAATATCATGTACAGACAAACCTGTCACACCAGAGAATGAATATCACATGCACAACAGAGGAGTTCATGTTGAATCAGAAGCCACCAAGATTCAAAAGTACTGAATAGTAAGAACTATTTTAGTATTCTAGTTCTGTTTTCCACAATGATAAGGTGTTAATAACAGAACCAGGCTTCATATCCTGTCTGAAGGCAGGTTTAGCCTATAACTTAACCATGGAGCTAGCTCGCAGATAATCCCTGAAAGCAAGGCACGAAATCTGGGATCAACCAATTTAACCGAATTTTTCTTCAATATCTACGAATGGAAGCAACGTTCACATGCAACAATCATTTCATGAGTCTATCTGATAAGAAGAGAATATATATGGGCCAGCCGTGTTTCATCTTGTAATATCTGATCTGATAATAAGAAGTTAAAAGAATTCCAAGACTTTGCCATGTGATCTGAAGCCGCCTTTAATGGCTTTTTTACAAGGGTTTACCAAGTCAGCAATTGTGGACCAGAAGAACATGTTAGAGACTACTGTTGCGGTTTTGTAGAGTTTAGATGGTTTCACGTTTTCGTTCTAGTATTGGGATGCACGATCTTTTTGGATTTGAGGAGGCCGCTAATGAAGAGTGAATAAACATTTTCCGCATGATCTCATGCTCATGTAGACGTGATCTCATGCTTCTTTTGCATTTTTCTGGTTTCGTTTCATATTGATTTCTCTGAGAAACTGTTTTGTTGCCTTATTAGGAGGGTTTCTAATGAGTACTGAACTAAATTATATATATCATCAGAACAGCTTCGGAACACGAAAGTCTCCGAAGAGGAACATGATCTGTAGAATTTCGAGCCATGCGACAGTTCTTCTTTTGTCTCAGTTTGTCATGCTTTAAACAGTTACTGCAAGTTTTAACTTGTCAACTTTTGCAACTAACCTGTGTGGCTTTGAAATTAAGAAGTTGAAAATTCAGAAAAGAAAAACTGAGCATCAACCATTAAACAGTTCTAAATGCTTACAGGAAGGTTACTTTGACATTGGACTTGGATTTTTTTTTAATACAATGGAAATAAAACACAATTAATCTAAGCCTCGCAAGACACGGCGGTACTCAATTCCTTGCCTGTCTCGTCTGATGAGATCCTGAACGGTCAAAGGGGGCTCGCGAAGTATATAGATTTCTGGACAGTTCCTGACTGCAACTGCTGCCAGTTGATCCGCGCCCTGATTTCCCTCCAGATGTATGTGTTAGATGCGTACCTTCTAATCACATTGGAGCAATCCTTGTGTACCCACCAATAAAAGGTGATTATTATCAGTCTCAGAAATGAGAGATGAAAGTAAGTTAATGACTTCTAGGGCATCTACTTTTAAGATGACCCGATAATAACCAAAATTCCAGGCGAGTACAAGGTCCGAGTGGACATCCCAGAGTTCGGCCATATGAGATGACCCGCTTCCAATATGTTGAAGAAAGCCTCCGTACCACTGCCCCCGACTATCGCGAATAAGACCCCCAGCAGTAGTTATGTCCGAGCCCGGATTAAAAGAATCATCTGTGTTAAGTTTGACCTAGTTCTTTGGAGTAAAGCCCATCCTACTCTGAGACCCAATGGGAGGCCCAAATTCAAAACTACACATCTTTCTACTTCCCTCGCTCTACACATCTTTCTACTTCCCTCGCTCGTTCTATCCACTCAACGTAAGCCATAGCAGCTTTCGTTCTGTCTACTAGCTAAACAAAATCTTCATCGAAAAGACTTTTGCTCCGTCACGTCCAAAGCATCCAACAGGCAACCCAAATATCATTGCCCATTCCCTTTGCAGTTCTTGGGAATGCTTGAATAGATTGGATCTCACTCAAATTTCCTCAACTTGCTGGAAAAAATCGAAATCAATCACGTTCGAGGAAAATTTTCTTCAAAAGTCATGCACTCTCAGACAATCCCGAAGGACATGTACGGTGGACTCCTCCTGGCCGCAAGCATGGCAATTGCTATCGAACGCAATGTGCTGCGTCACCTTTTGTTGGTTCGTGAGGAGTTTTTTTTTCTAAATCATGAGCCAAAGAAACGCCTGAATTCGTTGAGGACCCGATCATTTCCAAATTAATTTCCAGGGACAGGTAGAGTTAATCGAGGTGCTTCCTTCAATAATCTCGTAAGCTGACGCTGTTGGATCGCGTACGGTTCGACTATTCACAATACGCTGCGGAAAAAGACCATACAAAAATATCACGTATAATCAAAAACACGTAGGATTAACGAAAATACCTTATTTTCGTGAGTGGATTGCTTCTTTTCGGATTCCAAGACACTGCAAATCGCTAATGC
>JANJEY010000006.1:7864459-7874575 GCA_024703695.1 Erythroxylum cataractarum
ACAAGTTTTCGAAAAATACTTTATAACTTTGATTTTCAGTAGTTCTTGTGAAAAGAACAAGTTTCTTTTAACAAAACGTTTTCGAAGGAGCTTAACTAAAAAATACACAATTCAACCCCCCCTTCTTGTGCTTTTGTATATTGTATAATAAGTCTTGTATTAACATGCGATTCACTTCAATATGAGGTAAAAAGAGAGTGGAAGATAATTCGATAGTTTTAGCCCCTATTACTGGATGTGTGGCACCATTAGCATTAGTGATATTTCCTCTTCTAAGCTGAGTCGTCATTGAAAAATCATTTGAATCATATGCCATATGATTTGTTGCTCTAGAGTCAATTACCCATTACTTAACATCAACAACATTAGGGCCAATAAGTGCTTGACCACAGTTACCTTAATCATTTGGTGTGTCATTCGGGAATTTTGTATGTGGATTCAAGCATAATTAAGGTTCAGCAGTTACCAAAGCAGCTTTACCAACATTTCCACTTACTTCTTGTTGCTTGCGTACTTGAAGCTCATTCCACCACTCTGGATACCCGTGTAACTTAAAGCAAGTATCACGAGTATGTTTTGCATTGCCATAATGAGTACATCCTCCTCCTTCTGCCTGAACCTTACCCTTAGGTGTTTGCTGCTTTCCTATAATAAAAGAGAGAGTTCTTGGCTTTGAGTTTGTTAGTTGTTGTCCCAGTCTGCCTTTAGAAACCATAGCAGCACCTGTCGAAACTTTTGTACCAGATATCATTATTGCTTGTATGATATCCTCTCGTCAAATGTGAGCATATGCTTGCTCGACTATTGGGAAAGGAATCATTTGGAGCACATCACTTCTAATTTTATCAAGCCTATCATCCTGCCCATCGAGGAATGTATACACTCGATCTTCTTACACGAGAGAATTATATTTTTAAATATCCACAGCACACTCCATTGGATTTGGACTTTTGAAATCAATCTCTCTCCACAAACCTTGCAGCCCATTATAATATTTTTCGATGGATCCTCCAACTTGCTTCTTATCACTCGCCGTCTCAAGTCATACATTTGAGATGTGCCGCTACCATCAAAGTAGGTCGTAGCAATAGAATCCCACACTGCTTTTGTTGTAGGGAAGCATATAAAATTGCCAATATGAGATGGGTCCATTGAGTTGATCAACCATCCCTTCACAATTACGTCCTCTATCCTCCACTTCCTGAAGGTTGGGTCTGTCAGTCTTGGTTGTGGAGTTTCTCCACTGATATATCCCAGTTTATCTTTTCCCAAGATATACATTTCGACAATCTCGAACCAGAAGGCATAGTTGGTACCATCCAACTTAATGCCAATCTATATATGAGAGGAGTCGTGGCTAATTATAGGTGGGTCGTTTTGGTTTCTAGTCAAGGCTTCTATCATTCTTATGGTTAGGTTTTCTATGGCAGCATCTGATCTGCTATTGCTCTGATCTGCAATATCAGTGGGTTCCATCATTATTTCTCATTGATCTAGTGACGGTAGTGACAGTGGATTGATGGTGGTAGAAGCTGATGCATCTGAGGGTCTAGCTAAAGTGTAGGGCAAATCCACCACTAGTACTTGCTTATTAACATTTAAGATACTAGGGGAGATATTCATCAAAGTTACCAGTTCAAGGATATTTGAATCCAATCAAGGAACACTATTGGCATATAAAAACTAGATGATAAGGCATGGAAAGTACAGTAGGGAGTGAGGCTTACCAATAACTACCAACATCGTTTTAATGATAAGTTTCCCAAATTAAAATGTTCTTTTGTTCCAATAGCAAATACTAATTTAGTCTGGGTCAGAAAAATCGAAACCGTGAGCGTACTTGGTAACCAGTTAGTTAACACCAACTTATGAATAACAAAGTATTTCTATCTTAATTTAGAGGCACGCAAAACAAAGATAAATGGCTAAGAAGTTAATCATCCACTAGTTAACATAGTCGCCAACGTATCATTTGACACATTCCAGTCATCACTATAAGCAAGATTCTCAAGCAAATTATCAAAGCCCAAAAATAAATTCAATGGATCAAAGTCAAATTGAATGAGTCTTCCTCGCACATATACCAATCGATAACACATAGCAGATTCGATCAGAAGATCTTTATCCAAATTGTAGTAAAATTCTTTCGCCGGTTCAGAATCAAAATATTGCGGTAGCAACACAACTTGCAATAGATTTCTTCTAAATAATAGGGCATCCAAATGACATTGTTGAAATTCATCCAAATTAGTGGGATCGTTAAGAACTAACCCGATATTTCCAAAAGTGTCCCATTTTTGCACTGCAGTGGAAATGTAGAACTTGTAGGACACGACATCATTAACAAACATTTTGGCTTGGGAGTGTCTCCAAGAAAGTTAGACTGATTTAGAAGCCAATTCCTTAATCAGTTTCTGTGGAGCGAAACGATTGTTAGTAGGTTGTCATTTAACCGTAGGGGCTGGAACAATAGTTTCAACTTCAACTTCTTCAGAATTAGAATAAGAGGTTTCTATTATAGACATTATCACATGGACGACATCATTTTGTTCCAATGATCTATCCTGAGAAAAGGTCATATCTAGAATTTCAATGGGTGCAACAAATGAAGACCCAATCCCATTCATTGATATTCCACGTGATGGGTGTTGTTGGAGCTAACTAGAGCATTGAGTGGCTACCACTAGTGGTTTCCCTACCACTGAAGATGAAGATTTATGCTTAGTATTGACCATGTTAATGTTAGAAATTAAAAACTTAAGCAAATAAAAATGGGTGTTACCGGTGTAGTGAGAGTGAGATATAGCCGAGAGATAAGCCCAAAGTGAAAAGGGAGAGAGAGATATCTTGAGATGAAGATTACAAACCCAAAGTAACAAGGCAAAATACAAAATAAAGATAGGGAGGGAATTAAATTGGAGTTGGTGGCAACCAAAAAGAAAGAAGATAATTTAAGGATTTTAATCCTTGTGGGTTTTTGCCTTTATTTATTTTTATTAAAAAATACGTCAAAGGTTTAAAGCACATAATCCCAAAGCCCTTCAAGGAAGTTCAAACCTGACTGCATCAAGAGGTTTTGTAAAGATATCCACCAATTGTTTTTCCATATTATGGATAAAGTGATACTTCAGATCAATGTGTTTCATTCTTGAATGCTAAACTGAATTTTTTGAGATTTCTATTGCGCTCTTGTTATCACATAGAATTGTCAACACATCCTAATCAATCCCGTAATCTTCTAAAAACTGTTTCATCCAAAGAAGTTGCGAATAGCAACTACCTACAACAATATATTATATCTATGCGGTTGATAGTGAAATTGAATTATGCTTTTTATCATACCACAAAATCAAACTATTACCTAAGAAGAAACAACCCCTTGAAGTGATTTTCCGATGTCTAAATTTTATCCCAATCTGCATCATTGTACCCAACTAGATAAGATGTAGAATCACGTGTATACCAAATCCCAAATTCAGAAGTACTACTGACATATTTGATAATCCTCTTTATCATTGTTAAGTGTGTCTCTTTCGGGTTAGTTTGATAGCGAGCACATACTCTGACGCTATAATAGATATTCAGTCTACTTGCGATTAAATATAATAGACTCCTAATAATGCTCCACATTAACACTTTTGCCATTTTCATATCCGTTTAGCTTTATAGACATTGATAGGAGTTCTCATCCTCAAAACCAAACTTCTTTATTAAATTCTTTGCGTATTTGTTTGCGATACAAAAATGTCATCCTTTACTTAATTTACAAACACAAAAAGAAGTTCAACTCATCTACCATACTGATCTCAAATTTATATGTCAATAATTCATCAAAGTCATCCACCATCTTCGAATGAGTGGAACCAAACACAATGTCGTCAACATAAATCTAAGCAATCATGAAATTAGATCTGAATTTTTTAATAAATAAAGTTTTGTCAACACTACCTCGTTTGTAGCCTTACTTCATAAGATATTGTGTGAGTCTTTCATACCAAGCCCTTAGCGCTTGTTCGAGACTATAAAGAGCCTGTTTTAGCTTAAAAACGTGATCTGCATGGACGAAATCAATGAATCCTTTCGGTTGCTAGACATATACCTCTTCTTGTATAAACCTATTAAAAAATGCACTTGTTACGTCCATCTAATAGAGCTTAAAGCCTTTCACACACGCTATACCCCACAATAGTCTAATCGACTCAAGTCGTGTCACTGGTGCAAAGGTTTCTTCAAAGTCTATTCCTTTAACATGAGAATAGCCTTGAGCCACTAACCTTGCTCTATTTCTAGTCACGTTGCCCTTTTCATTAGTTTTATTATGAAATACCCATTTTGTTCTAATCACGTTCACATCCGATGGTCTTGGCACAACTCCGATACATCATTTCGTGCAAATGGAGTCAATTTTTCTTGCATAGCTGTTGTCCAAAACTCATCTTATAAGGCTTCTTTAACATTTTTATGCTTGAATGAAGAGGCGTAGCACAAATATCTTACGTGTTCTCGGTAATCAATCCTTTTTATTTCTTTTGTTTGTCTTCTTCTAATTCATAAGGATCATAGTTTAAATCAACTTGTCTCAAGTTTTGAATATTCATGGGAACTATTTCCACATCAAATGTCATGGTGGTTTCGTCATTTGATGTAACTGACAGCTCTTTTATCTATGCACTTACTTCATCAGTAGCAACTAACTGTAGATATAGGCAATTTTTAGTTCTTGTCTCATTGCTTGTTTGAGTTGGTTCACAAGGTTGGTTTTGTGAATTTTCTTCTGCCACTAGATCATTTAATTGAGACACATCATCTATCACAACATTTATGGACTCTGACACTTTCTTGGTTCTTTGATTGATAACTCGATATGATTTATTGTAAGTTGAATAACCAATGAAGATCTCTTCATCTCTCTTGCTCTCGAATTTTTTGAGCTATTTCTGATTTCTAAGAATGTAGCATTTACTGCCAAAGAAATGAAAGTAACTTACATATGCTTTGTTTCCCTTTCAAAGTTAGTAAGATGTCTTGTTCAAGATACTTCTAAGATAACTGTTAACTGCTTCAACCCAAAATTGCATAGACATCTTTCTTCCATTCAACATAGATCAGGCCATCTCTTGAAGGGTTCGATTCTTCCTCTTGGTAACTCCATTTTTTTGTGAAGTTTTAGGTGTTGAAAATTCTTGTGTGATGTCATAATCGTCACAGAAATTGTTAAAGCTTGCATTCTCAAATTCCCTTTTGTTATCTGATCGAATTCTTAACATTGACATTTTTTCAAATTCATAACCTGCACATATAGGCTTCTAAAAGCCTTGAATTTTTTTTTTCAAAAATGATACCCAAGTATATTTAGAATAGTCATCAACATAAGTTAAAAAGTATCTCATCCCACCAATGTTATCATGCTGTGTTGGACCAACGAAGTATATGTGAATTAATTCCAGTATACGTGAGGAAGTAACGTGTCTGACGTTTTTATGTGGCACTCCCATCTGCTTACCCATTTGACATGCACTACATATAGATTTATTTTCTTTGTTCATTGTGGGCAAACCTTTCACACCTTCCAATTTCTTTAACTTGCGAATAAGCTCATAACTAACGTGCCCAAGCTTTTGATGCCATAGATCTATATTGTCTTTATATGAGGCTGATTTATAAGTAGTCATGACCTGCAACATGTAGCAATTGTATGTTGATGGTTTGTCAATCATAAGACATTCTCTTTGTTTGATTAACACCCTGCATTCATCACTTGTAAATTTAACCATTAAACCATAATCACAATTTTGGATTATACCCACCAAATTGGCTTTTAATCCATTGACATGAAGTACATTCTTAAGGTGTGGCAGTCCATCCATGTGTAATGTCCCTCTACCAATCATCGAATCCTTCTTTCCATCACCGAAAGTCTCATGCCCATCCACATAACTTTGATAATCAGATAGATAGCTCTTTTCTCATGTCATATGTCGTGAACATCCATTGTCAAAATGCCAACTATTTTAAGAAGTAGCCTTCATGAGAAGTCGCTTTGCTTGGTTAATTATCCACCTGTTGCGCTGCTACTGTTGTCTTCTGCTATGTGTTTCTTCTTTGTCAAACATCCTCCAGCTCCATGTTTTTGCTAATTTTCTCCAATACAACTCTACATCTCCCAACCTCCAAGAATAACGTAAGAACAACATAATCAACACAATATCCATTCAATATGCTTTTAAAATACCCCAATTTAATATGTAAATTATTAACGTATCACTTATCTAATAATAATAATAATTTATAATCATTGTCAACATATTAGAAACTTAATGAGTCATACATAAAGAGATGTTTAAGAAAGAAAAATCATATTGAACTACTTATTTATGAAGTTTAAGAAATTTCAAGAACAAATATGAGATATTTAATTTTATTGAAATTAAATTATAATTATATTTAGAATTATACTTTAATTACGATTAGTAATTTACTCACTCTAATTCTAATTACTAATTTACTTTTAATTATAAAGGAAGTATAATATCTCTTTCTATAAATATGAAAAAGGCATAAGAGAGGTAGATCTCGTATTTTTTCTTCTTAAATACTTTGATATCTTTTTTGTATGTCATACAGATATAATTAGAGACCAGACATATGAACAATTTTTGGTTGACATATTGAGAAATGTTTTTATAAAAAATCTAAATTAAATATGATTTAAACTTTTATGTATAATTTGTATTTTCTCAAATTATTCAATTTTAGAAATATGATTGAGAAACTATAAAAATTATTTTTTGCCATTCAGTCGTAGTTAATTCTAAATAATTATCATCTCTCATTTAAGTATACATAGCATATGCAAGTGGTCAGTAAGATTTGACTTTTTGGATCTAGTTTTTATAAAAAATAAATAATAAATAATAGCTAAATTTGCAATCACATGCATTATATGAACAAAGAAAGACTAGCTGTGTGAAAAGAAAAAAGAAGATGAATTAGATAAAATAAATAATAACCAATTTTGCAATTGTATATATGATTGACGACATGTGCGTATTATATGAATAAAAAAGACAGACTTTTTGTTTTCAACAACTAATTAACAAGATAAGTTTATTTTAAAAGAATAACTTTCGTTAATAATGAGTTATTTATTATATTTAATGAGTTTAGTGGATTTATTTTTTCCAAATTTGAGTTATTAAAATCAAAATTTGTTTTGTTAAAATTACATTTAAAATGTTTTTGATTGTTATAAAATAAATATGGCATTTAGACGTCAACCTTATGAGACATCCAAATTTTTATTTTGATTGCTATTAGTTAAGCAATAAGGCATAAATAGCTACAAAGACTTGGCGATGTAATCAAGTCAATATAAGAAAAAACAGTTTATAGAAGGGTTAGTTTAATATATTCTTAAACATTCCAAATACATAAATGATCGTTTAAATATATGTGGGACTAAAAAATATAATATTTTAAAAGGAAAAATTAAGATGATTTGAGTAAGTTTAAAAATTAAAATGAAAAAATTTCAAAATTATGGTTAAATTTTTACTAGAATTATTTATCTAAAAGAAATGATCTTAAAATTTAATATGATATTGAATATATATTAATATCATTTTAAAAATTAAGTATTTTTCATATGAAAATATACTCCAATTATTATTTTATTTTTGCTTATGTCACTAATGGTTAGAATTCTTTCAGAAAAGACAAATGGTGCTTAGTTGAGAGGAAAGGAGATGACCTGGCAAACCTTAACCACCTAAACTTTGTCCATATTCACCTTTGGGATTCCCATAAATAGCCTAACATAGTAAGTAACGAAGACACAATGAGCTTAAGTGAACTCACTCAGGATTTGCTCTCTTGTCCCAAATCTTCTTCTGTTTTTTCTTCCTACCTTGGCTTTCTGCAACCATGGCTGCCCTTAATAGCCTCGTGTCTCCTCAAATTGCCCTGATGGACAAAATTAAGGTAACCCATCTCTCTTGTATCCCAAGAGAACTTGATGTTGCGCCGCTTCTGCTCATTGTTGAGAACATCTTGCTATAATAAATGCAGTCATAAATCATATCAACCAACCAGAATCACATTTTATTTAGAGCATAACAAGATTAAGGAAACATACCTCCAACATTTGACATGTCTTGAACTCTCTCCATGCTTCACCAAAACCTATCGAAGAGAGAAAAACACACCTTGTGTAAGAGAGATTAATGGTAGAAGACCTTTGTTCTCTTTTCACCCAATACACACCCAATATATATCTCTGACTCAACAATCTCACCTTATGCCATTTATTATGACATGTTCTACCCTAAGGGGTAGAATGGGCTAACTGTCTCATTGTTAATGGATGATATAAACTATAGTTTAATGAGCCAACATATAGTAATTAGGATATTACTATGTGCCTCAAATGCAATTAGCAAATTAACCATCCCATTATGGTTATTAAATATAAATTAAGCAATTCGATTGTGGTTAGCATATGGAATTAATGTTTTGATTATACTTGTTCACATAATATATTTCTAACACGTTCACATTTCTTGGAATATTCATACATACATACGACAAAAGTTTGAGAGCTATCATTTTGATGGTTTTTTTATTTTTTATTTATTTTGGAAATGTAAATAAAAGATAAGACATAAAGTCAAGTTAAAAAGGATGCAGGCCTTAAAAGGCACTTTGGAGTTTGGACTCGATGGATAACTATATCATTTGAGATAACATTGCACGTTTCATGCGTGCTAGAATATGAGCTAGGTAGTAACACCGATCCATTTCTCTAAGCAAATGAAAAATATTCGAGTAATATCCAGGCTACATGATGGATAATCGAGGATGTTTTGCGTCCTCCATGATCACTACTTTCTGTTCATGAATCTTCTATCACGATTATGAGCGCTTGCTAACCGTTTTCTATATGTATCATATAGACCACTTGGTTAGAAGTAGGTATCATGCTCGACCTATTTTGGCTTAAATTTAATGAATTCAGTTCAGTTTGAACTTAATTAGGCTTAAGATATTAAGTCTGATAGGGCTCCGGTTTGATTGAGTTTCGGACTAGGTCTAAGCTCGGGTGTTAAATTTTGGATTAAGCTTGGCTACCCCAATGCATCTTAATTGGAACTAAGGATTAGCTTATAACTAGAATTTTGAGAGCTTTTTGCTGCATCTGGTGAGTTCTATTTTCTTCGCTTAGAACGCTTTTGACACTTTTTTTGCAAAGAGACTTAAAACTTCATTAGAGTTTAGAAAAGATATGCACGTATGTCCGAATCATATAGAGTGGGTAGTCGGATTCTTTGACTATGTTGACATGTTTATGTGGAGATGTATGGAATATTTTACCTTGATGATTTGTTTCATTCATAACGTCTTAGAATTTGCATTTCTTTTTAACCAATATCTAGTTTTGAAGTTTTGGAGATTATTCTGTTGCATCTTTTATAAGCTTTTGTCCTTATTAATTTTTCTTTTATCTTCGAGTGCAGCTCCATTTTCAGTTGAAGCACGTTTTCCTTTCATATATAGACTGAAAACTATTTCTAGAACATCTTTATGCTTCTCTGCTTATGCCCCTTTCCTGCATAAGCGAGTGTAAGAATTTACCATTGTTAGTTTTTATCTAGTGAGCAGTAATCAAGAGTTTCCTTCCATATAGCAAATTAGAAACTTGCACATGAAAATCAGGTGAGTAGCTTCTTCAGGTATAGCATTGCACAAGAAAAAACTTTTCGGGGAATTTAGGAAGTTTAGCCTATCAAGTGTATGTAACTGTTAGGAATTTAGACCTTCCAAACTCAAGGATATTTAATAAAAAAATATTAGAAAATAACAACAAAAGAGAATTTACGTGGAAACTCCCAAACCGGAGAAAAACCAAGGACACCGAGAAGAAAATCAACTATGTGAAAAATTCTTACAATCACACAATTTTTCCTCTCACCTAATCCCCCAATACACCAACACACTCACAAAGAAATACACAAGACAAACTCTTCAACTTTCACCTCAAAAAAGGAATTTAACAAGAGTCAAATTTGTACTACAAATCTTTGTCTTTGTTTGGTGCACTAAACAAGGAGGTAGCCACCT
>JANJEY010000006.1:7909971-7922772 GCA_024703695.1 Erythroxylum cataractarum
ATATAATTAAATATAATTATTGCATAATTATTACGTCACACCGGTTCGACCGGTGGTTGAACCGGTAAAACCGGTAACCAGTAAGGTCACCGGTTCGATGATCGGTTCGGATTTCAGAACATAGGATTAACGACTAACATAAGAGCAATATGCTCTGATACCATGTTAGAATTTACAACGGACCTACAGGCCTACACGAGAAGAAAAGTTAGACTACATATAAGTCTAAGTGAGGTTCCATCCTAAAACCAATTAGTGATAGGTGGAGTAACCCACTAGACTTATATGTTACTCTTCTTTCCTCTCTTTCTTCAACGTGGGACAAACTACCACTTTATATTTCAACAGATAATAATTTTGATTTTAAAATATTTTAATAGGTTTGTAAAGATATATGTTTTAAATAACTTTATTTTTTAATTAAAAACTTCTTACGGTTGAAATTAAATTTTTAAAAATTTAATAATAAAGAATTAAATAATAACTAGTGTAAAATAGGAGGAGTGTAAAATGAATATCAAAATAATCAAATACGAATCCAACTATCAGTTGATACTGATAACGATAGACTTAAAGGATGGTAAGGTTTGGGCCTATAAGCTGCTTGTCGGGTCCAGAAGCTCAATATTGTAGATTTAGGGCTACGATCCGTTGCAGAAGATAAGTCGCACAGCGTCTCTTTAACCGGCGAAACTAAAGAGTCTTTGGTCTACTGCTGCTTCTGCGCGAGTGTTCAGCGGCAGAACAAAGGATGATGTTAACAGGTGATATTCCTCCAAACCAAACCATCTACATTAAGAACATCAACGAGAAGATCAAGAAAGAAGGTTTCTTTTCCTGCAATTCTCTTTGTTTCTCGCGAGTACACTACATTTACTCTATGCCCACTTAACCCTAATTCTCGTGCTTCTAGTTAACACTGTTTGCACTCGCTCTGTAATTATATTTTCCGTAATTGTTATCTGGGTTTGGATTTTTTTTTTTTAATAATAGGAGAATAACAAAAATACTAAGGTACTAACCGGGGAAAGGAAGCCCCAGATATATCCTCTAGAAGGATAGTAGCACAACCCACAGGCAGGTTTTGATACCAATAGACGCCTAGTTCTAAAGACTTGGCCTGATTGGCTAGCCAATCCGCAGCTCGATTAGCTTCACGGTAAATATGCCTAGCCTTCACTATCCATTGGCGTTGTAGTAACTGGTGAATTCCCAAAATAAGGTTGTTAAAGGGAGCCGACGGTGGAGTGGAGGGTGCTAAGAAACCGAGAACAGTAAGGGAGTCAACGGCAAGTTCCACGCGCCGATATCCCAGACTCCATGCCAATGAGAGGCCAGTGTATACTCCCCAGAGTTCGGCGCAAACTGAAGTACAATACCCAATATTGTGGCCAAAGCCACCTAGCCATTTCCCTGTGTGGTCCCGGAGGAGACCTCCTGCCGTAGCCAGTGATGTCGAGGTGCTATATGCGCCATCTGTATTGAGCAGACCCAACCCTGTGCAGGAGTACTCCAGCCCACCAGGGTTTCCACACGCTGCGGCGGGCTCACTAGTGTGCATGCAACCAAGAGTTTCGCTTGAACAAACGAATGGACATATTTAAAGACGATAATATGAGGATGCAGCGGCCATGTAAACTGCGGGTCAAAAATGGATTGATTACGCCAAGTCCATAGATACCAGCATGTTGTTCCAAAAATTAATGTCCACTCCAAACCTTGTACGGTCTGATGTTTACGCAGGTTTTCTATCACCCAATGATTTTTATCCTTATGGAAGAAATCAGCGGTGAGATTGTTACAGGAAAAACCATTCCAGATTGAACGAGTTCGACACCCATCCCTAACAACGTGTAGAATGGATGCCACCTCTCCACAGTGATGGCATGCTGGATCCGAAGCTTGAAACCGACGAGTGCGTTGTTGATTCGAGGGAAGTTTGTCGCAAGCCAGGAGTCATAAGAATGCTCGAATTTTTTGTGGACCCTCCCAATTCCATATCGTATCCCAGAATGAACTTCGTTGACCTTCCGGCTGATGAGTTAGCAAATTATAGGCAGAGATTATGGAAAAAATTCCATTCGAAGATGCTCCCCAAATTATGCGGTCAGGGCCTAAATGAGGGCATTGAGGTAGGATGCAAGCAATTGCCAAACAGAGAGAGGATGGTAGCACATTGTGGAATAGATGCCAACGCCAACGTCCGTTTTCATTCACAAAGTCCTTGACGGGTTTAGACAGCAAATTAATGGGAATGTGGGCAATTATCAGGCCCTTAAGGGGCCCAAAGTCATTAGCTTATTTTGTTTTGTTTTGGAACGAAACATACTTTTCTTACTTTTAACATGAAGATGCTTGAAAGTGTACTACTTCATACGTAATTTCCTTGAGGGCTCCGACATCGTAACAGCAACACTCGTCAAGCTCACAGTAAGTTAACAGAAGATGGAGTGTTCGGATTATTATAAGAAACAAAATACGGGAGCAAGAAGAAGGAAACTACTGTAGAACATGAACAAAGGGGTAAGCGTTGATCAATTCATTCAGTTTATATTACGAGGCATAAGATGAAAAAACAAATCGATACGACATATACATAGTTCCAGAAAAATGTGTAGCACTTGTTCGCTAAGCCCTTCCAGTTCCCGCTGGCATCGCATTTACTAGGACCGAGCTCAACAGTTTTGGAGATGTTAGAAGGAAACTTAAACTTTACCTGAACATCCTCGCACGAAACCCTTACAGTGTCTCTCCTGGTTGGCCATGTCCACCCTCCATATTTCGCCCTAGCCTCCAACTCTACATTCAAATTAACAGCTCCACAGTGCTCACCGCCAAGAGTATTGTTCTTAGTGATGCAGTTCATAACACGCATCAACATCCTAGTAAAATTGGTTTCTATTTTTGATTGAGCTTTCCCAGATAGTGTGAAAGCTGGCGCGGTGGTGTTGGAGAGGACCGTTTTTTTGTCGTCCAACACAGAGGCCTTGATTTCATCGTAGAAAATGTTCTTGTTGTTGGGGTTTTCTGCTGAAAAAGTCACGACCCAGTTCGCAGATATGCCGATAGAAGAAACGTTGAGGATGGATAACGAAGACGATTCGACGTTGAACTTAGGAAAATCTGGCTGAACATAGATCAAGAGACGAGTTACAATTGGAACAACACTGATGGATATGACCAATATCATGATGAAAAGAAGAAACGTAAGGAAATCCAAAGCCTGGGCTCCTGCTGTATATGCTCTGGAGTTCCTTCCGCCGTTGGTAATGACGGCGGTCTCGACGGTGGTGGAATGGTTGTTGGACTGAGACATAAGGCTACGTACACGCAGAATGAATATGGTTTTAAAGTGGGTAAGCTAATGGAGTAACAGAGGATATGACATCCTCATGATTAGGCAAGATTGGAGGATGCTGATCCTTCGGTCCTTCCCCTAATAACTGAGATTTAAATTTGTTAATTTAGCACTGAAATATCTTTTTTAATGCTCTTATTACATTTTATTTTATAAAAAAAATCCATAATTAACAAATTTTTTACATCGAATAGTTATTAATATCATAAATAGTAAAAATTATTATTATTATTATTATTATTAAATAAAATTGTTATTATTTAATTAACACTAAACGAATTACTATTTTTGAAAACAAATTTTAAATATAAGAAGAGAAGAATTGGAATTGCAATATTGGGTAATTATGATTTCGAAGTCTACTTTCTTTTTATTTAAATAACAAAAAGAAAGTACAAATAATAGCAAATTTAGGTGTGCTTGAGTTTTAATGATAATATTCAAGAGTAATTATTAGGTGAGATTATTTTTTCTCCCCTCATTATTGATGCAGTAAAACTACTAATAAAAAATGCTTGACAAATATGAAGGTGAACAAAAATTAAAGAGCTATTGCTTTAATAAATTTATGGTCAATTTAAGTTTTTTATAAGATTTAAAATGTTTATTTTATATCATAATATCTTAAACAATATTAATTTTGATGACCAATAACACTATAAAAATAAGATGTTATCATCATCGATTATTTAAAAATACTCTCAAACACCTAAAAAAGTTAGCTACAAGTGGTTGACTTACTAATTAAATGACTAACTTGTATGTAAATATTAGTTCAATTGATCTTGTTACTTAAATGTAAATCATTTATAACTATTAATTTAATCGAGATCTCACTTGAATTTGAGCTACTAATTCATTAAGTGATTTATCTAAATCACATAACTCAAAAGAGTAACGTACAAACTGGTTAGAAAAAGGGGAATAAAACAATCTCATTAGTTAAAAGTAGACCTAACAAAAAATTGTGTCAAAGATAGGATTTTAAAGATTAGGAAAATGACATTTTTAAGTTGGTGATAACTAGGGAAAGAAAAATGAGATACTTAAATCAAGCTCGTTGTATAAGAGATAAGGTAGGACAGGTGCTTGTAGCGGAAAATGACATTAAAAAAAGATGATAGAGGTACATCTATAATCTTTTTAATGAAGGCATAGAGGACAATATCTCTTAGATGATCTTAGCATGTACGAGAGGTTTTATAACTTACTCATTGCATATAGATTACAAGGGAAGAAATTAAAAGCTTTAAGGCAAATGAATAGCGGAAAGGCAGTAAGACGTGGCAAACTAAGCTCTTTAATGTTATCCTTAAGACTACCAAAATGTTGGATAAGTGAAGATTGAGCATGTTAATTCCTCTGTACAAGAACAAAGGGGACATTCAAAATTGTAACAATTATAAGGACATCAAACTATTTAGCTACACCATAAAATTATAGGAGAAGATAATTAAGAAGAGAATAAGAAAGGAGACTCCTATCTCGGAGAACCAATTTGCCTTGATCCCAGGAAGGTTCACAACAAAAATATTACATTTCTTAAAAAGATTAATAAAATATTACTGGAAAAAACAGGGTAATTATATACTCTTTGTAGCGCCCCCTTACCGTAGAGTATACACTGGGACGCCCATAGGTCATACCGATACATACCCTACGATGAGGGTGCACTACGATACGATCAATTTTATACACCTCATGGCATCAATATAAAGCAGTAATATCAATTTCACTAAATTTTAAAACCAAAAAGTACTTCTCATTTCATTACTGAAAAACCATAAGTGCATAGTTCCGTCATAATTACAACTGTACAGATCCAAAAGAACTAACACAACTCCTAGATAGGTCATCCACAAAATATCCCAAAAGATCCCAGCTGACCGACCTGTGGGCCATGCTCCTCTCGCCGGCACACACACAGCAGGAAAAGTCTCACAATCTGGAGCTAGGAGTCACACTACCGCTGTCCTGAAAAATAGTTGCAATTTTGGGTGAGTTTGCGAACTCAATGAGTAACCATCATCGATGGTTCACTCAATTCATGCATTACACAAAATTGCGTACAAAACAACACAGTGTCATATACAGAATCACAGTCACATATTTGCTCAACAATTATCACACATTTACCTTTAACCAATTGCAAACTCACAACATAATCATATACTGAATGCATAATGCTTTCCATTTCATTTTTGTGTTGAGACTGGGCGTCAGAATTTTCCCATTGCTGGGCACATTACACATCATACAGAAATCGCGTTTTCGGGGGTAGGAGAGCCCTCTGGGTATGCACTACTGCCCATGCGCACTAGGGATAGGAGAGTCCTCTAGGTATGCACTATTCCTTTATCACAATATTTGAGCTTATAGCTCCGATCAGAATTGCTCCAGTCACAACTATCAATTACTTATTTCTATTCATGCCTAGCATGCGGTCACAATTCACAATAACATATCACATGCGAAACACTTAATCATATT
This sequence comes from Erythroxylum cataractarum, assembly GCA_024703695.1. Classification (NCBI taxonomy): domain Eukaryota; kingdom Viridiplantae; phylum Streptophyta; class Magnoliopsida; order Malpighiales; family Erythroxylaceae; genus Erythroxylum; species Erythroxylum cataractarum. The sequence continues at coordinate 7,915,820 of JANJEY010000006.1, forward strand.
TACAGATAGTTCACACAAAGCATTTAATACATCAGAGATTGAGAAACCAACTAGGTTACTCACCTCTAAAATTTCGAGCTACTGTCGGGACGTCTCCGCTGCGTCAGAGGATGACGCTCCACTTGAGCCTCTACAATGGTTAGAATATCCGAATATCACTAATTGTATCGATTTCAATAATCAGAAGTGCTGATGTCTCAAATAAATAATGTACTATGCATGTTATGACATTTCCGACCCTAATCCATACCGATTATCTCAATTCCGCACTTTCATACTAATCCATAGCAATGTCTAATACCATAAGTCAATTGACTAGGTTCTATATCCTCCAAAGTCAAATTTGAAGACATAGGGATTATCCTTATATCAGAGTCAAATTCACTATTCAATTGCCATCCGATTTCGAGAACTACCGAATTAAATTTCCGAAATTCCATTCTCCTAAATTAAAATTTGTAGCTCCTAAATCAAGATCAATTTATCACTCCCCAATCATTAATAAAATAACCTCAAAATCATTTAAAACCAAACAACTCACCTTCAGAAAACAGTCATCCTCGCCGCGGCGTGAGATCGCTCGCCGCGGCGAGACATCTTTCTTCACGTCGTGGTGCACGTTGTTTTCTCCTCTACGCGGCGTGATCCTTTGCGCTCGCCGCGGCGTGCACCTTCGCTCGTCGCGGCATGCGAGGATCATCTGCTCGCCGCGGCGTACCAAGCACACGTCACGGCGTGCGAACGCTGATTTGCTCACCGCGGCATGTTCATCACACGTCGCGGTGTGCAACCTCATATTCACGCCCGAAACCCAGAAATTCCCAGATTTTTCTGATATAATCCATCCCAAACCATTCTAAACACTTCAAAACAATATTCTACACTTAACACAACTCAATCCTAACCTTAAATCCACCAAATAACTATTGTTCCACAAATACCCAAATCAAAATCAACGTTAATACCCAACGGAAACCCTACATGCCAAATCTCTAAATATTCATGCTAAATCATCCAAATAACCCTATAAATCAACCACTCAAACTATATAAGGCAAGAAAAGAAGTAACTTACTTGATTAAAACCTCAAATCTTCAAGAATCACACCAAACTCCAATTCACACACCCACGGCAATCACCCAAACAAAGCTCATTTTCATCTTTCCAACACTAAACTCAAGGATAAATCCAAGATAAAAGAGGAAACAAATAGCAAGAAGAAATCAACAGCAACTCCAAGGAGGATCCACGATGAAGAAGAAAATCAAGAGCTAAAGGTCTTTCAAGGAGGAGAAAATCGTGGAGTTAAAAATTCAAAGGTTAGGCTATATATATTAAAGGTTTAGTAAGGCTTGTTTGGCAAATTCATTTGCCTCAAGTCTAATCCGAACAACCTCAATCCAATTTCTAATTCTAATTTCTCCCGAATTCCAACGGTTCAGACCCTAATTCTTCAAATCATAATTCAAATTACCTCATATATATTTTCAATCAAATTTGGAACCGAAATCACAATTAATCAGAATTAATCAGTCACTAAGCCATTTTTTCGGTCCGGACCCGTTACTCCAAAAATTCCGAAAAAATTTCTATAAATCCTCAAAATTAGAAAACATCTAATCACATACTCAAATTTTCTATTCTCAATTCCTAAATTCAATTTAATACTCCAATTCACTAAGCAAAGCACAGATAACCTTAATCACAAAATCTCTAATTCCACAATCAAGTCGGAAATCGGTCATACATGCATGTACATACATATGCTTGTGCAATTATGAACATTTATCACTAATGTAGAGGCTATGAATGCATATGCAAAATACGTATGCAAAATACGTATAAGATGAACTGTACCCATCCCATCGGTGGTGGGATGTTACACTGGTGGATTTTGATTGATTGTGTAATTGATTGGGGATTATAGAAGTGTGTTTTCAATACCTTATAGGTTTGGGCTAGAATAAATGCGGTCGTTATGCTGCCGAATTTTTGATAAAATTGGTATAAAAATGAGTTTTGGGATTTATATGAATGTATGAGAAAATGCGTATGAATTGAGAATTTGATTAAGGATAATTTCCAAGACAAGGGAAATTGTAGGGATTTGCATGGGTTTGAATAAAGATGAGTATAAAAAAAAATTTATATCGGATTTTGGGATAGTTTGATTCTAAGGTCTCCAATGTATTCGTTTGTTAAGATGTATGCTATCGGATGTCAGATCCGTTTGCGCTTGTCTCTGTATTTGATTTGCTTTTGATTCTTTACTTTGATTCGTATTCGATTCTCTTTCGTTTGCTTTGATCCGTTTGTTTATTCGATTTCTGTTTTCGCTTTTGCTTCTGCTTCGATTTGTCTTTGATTTCGATACCTTCGCTACAAAATTGTGATGTATGATTTCATTTTTCTACGTTCGCTTCGTAATCCGATTTGTTCTTCGCTCCGCTTTTGTTCTTTCCACCTCTTTGTTTCAGTTTTTGTTTTCGCTTTTCCGGTTGGGATCCGGTCTTCGGATCGGGTCCCAACAGCTATTCATTTCTGTATAAGCATTTCATTTACAAGTTTCAATCAATGAGCTAAATTTAGTAAGAAAGAACGTGCTCATTTTATTCTCAAGCGTGGAGATATCAAAAGTTGAGATCACAAACATCATTAGTGTTTACGAAAAGCACAAGGTTGCTTGTGAAATTGTGTGAATCCCAATTGTAGAATAGTGGACTGAAGTTGTCATTAGTAAGTTCAACAGCCTCTAAGCTTTGATGCCATGGTACACAATCTGCAAACCAGAGTTGCTGCATACGGTGGTGGTTAAGTTCATGAAAAATAAGTGGCAGTTTGGAAGCAAACCTATGCTTGGGCTTCATCATAAGGGAAAGTTGAGTTGTTCTGATGCATTCCATATGGTCCAGATTTGGGAAGTCAATGCCTTCCCTTTAACTATTTCTAAACAGAAAGAACTCTGGACGCAACAGACTTGGAAGCTTGATATTCTCATCCAAAGCGTTCAGCCCAACCAATCAATCATATGGAATTGGGTAAGTTGAGTTTGAGTTCTTTTATGTTTTTCTTTTCTTTAAGGAATTTGCTTGAAATTACAATCTGCGACTCTTTTGCTGGATAGATTACAAATTAGAAGTTAATTTTCCTATTTGGAGGCAAAAACATGGATGAGGTGAAGGAAATCATACAATCAGCAGTTAGTACAGGACATGAATTTATGATCGTCAGTGTTACTAACAACTTCACAGAGAAACAATTCAGCAGCACCATGCACCAAATAACTCAAAAGCAAGATGGGTACTGCTTAATTGGAGAGGAACGGTGGCAATCATTCAAGCTGAGGTTAGAGAGTATGCTCTTTTCCAAAATTCAAGTTAGTGTTAATGCTGAAACAGACACAATTTTGTTTGGAATCCAAAAGCTTATGAGCTATAACAAAACCACAGAATAGGCTATGCTTTCCTAAGGATAAGAAATTAAGGTCTGTGGACTTGGATCTCTAGTAAAGCAAACATTTCTCCAGTTTTCTCAATGGCTGGTACAAGCAACCCATGATTTTGCAGCAACTTTCGTAGGTTACTATCAGGAGCTCAACAAGCTCCAACTTCCTCCATGTCATGTTGAATTCCCACCTCGTGGACCTTACATCCCATCTCAGCTTCTTTGCCTTGAGTGTAATGTTGTCGTGAAGATAAGCACTACTTTCTCCTTTGATCACCCCACATATTATGTTACTTCTACCACCACTACCACAAACCTTGTTGCTAGTGTCACATCTGTTTCTACCTCAAGTGCTACTGCTACAGCAAAAAAAATTGGAGCTAGCAGCCTAGTGTCAGAGTTTTTGATAAATCTAGCATTGCTGCTACAAGCATTGGAGGCATGGAAATTGGTAGTGCCACCTCCATTGGTGATACGTCTACTGCTACAGCCACAACTATTGGAGCTAGTGATCTTATTAGTGTCGAAGTTCTTGATAAATCTAGAATTGTTACTACAACAATTGGAGCCATGGAAATTGATAGTGCCACCTCCATTGTTGATACCTGGAGTGCTACAGCTACAAGTATTGGAACCAGTAGCCTTTTTAGTGCTGGATTTCTTGATACCTCTAGGAATGCCGCTTCAAACATAGCACTTAGCCGTGGTTCTGATGTTGCTTTTGTTGAAACTTCCATCATTGAAGCATCTAATGTTGTTGGCAAAACATGTCCTTGAATTATGCTAATTCTCTTCTTCATAACGTGGGTGTGTTTTTCTGTTTCTGTGTTTGATGTTTTGGTCTTTTTTCTTCTTGAGCTGTAACGGGGCCTTGAGTTGGCATATGACGCCATACAATAACATTCAAATGTTGTCGTTGATTGTCACTGAATAACTATTACTTTGATTTGAAATGAATAAAAGATTCGACCACTTTGAATCATACTTTCATCTAAATTTTTTGTATTATATGTATATGTATATATGTATTAGTAACCTAATAATTTGTTTATTTATGATTGAGTGTTGACATGTTGGTGAACGCTTCCTGTTAAAATATACGGTTATAAAGTTACAGCTTTGTTTTCAATTTTTCATATACACGAGTCCCTTTAACTTACAACAATTAATTTGAGCATATAAGAATGGAAACAAACATGCTTGACACTTGAAGGAATGGTTTTAATTTACCGAATAATAAGAATTTTAAAAAAACTAATTTGATTATGAAGACAATGTGCCAAACTACCAATCCTTTTATATTACTCATTAAACTTACAAAATGAAGTTGATTCTATATGACATTTTAATTAATTGTATATCTTTGTTATGTTAGTACGTAGTGGGAGCCTTATTACATACCCCGGATCTACATGAAAGGATTAAAAATGAAGGTAATGCGGAATACCTAGATTTCGGTTATATCTATGATTCCAATGCCGATTCTGAACTTCAAACGTTTCCGAATCTTTCAGGACCTTTAGTGGAAAGTGATCACCGACTCATGGGCTAGGCCTTTCTACAGTTTCCTTAAATCACGAGCTCTCTTAACAGGTCAGAGAACCTTATGCTCGTGAATGAACTCTTCTTGAGTAACTGCAGAAGACCTTACCTTTATATAGCTTCCATATCGGGCTTTCCCATCTCAAGGTCGATATGGACCCGGTCTACACTAATCGGGACCCATTTTTCATCCAGACGTCGACCCATTAATCTAGATCATTTATTGGGTCACTTTATTATCTTTATCTGGATCAGATGGCGTAACTTAACCAATAATTTATTTTAAAACTAAAATTGCAATTAATGTTAGTCCAACTTTATGAGACATGGACAAAGTTGTCCCTAAGGACAAAAATTTCTTACATGTTATTCTCATCATCATTCTATAATAAGCAAAATTAACCTTAATGATAATAATTGAATTAATGAGTTTCCAAAGTCTCATTTAAATGCAGCATAATTTGAATGAATTAATAAAAATGTCGAAATACATAGCGACACTTATAGTCTATGTTGATTTAAGTACTATAACTAATCAGTTCGTTATATTTTTAATTAATTAAAGATGTTCTTTATTTTATGTATATTTGTTTAATTAACTAAAGTATAAAATAAAATTCATGAGATAAATATATCTTGTAAATAAAATTATGATAGAATTATGACGATAAGATCCATACTGTATTTATATATTATCCATAAATTGTTCATAGTCATTCCTTAATTAAAATTGAAGAGTAATATAGCTGAAAGGTTAACATACATTGTGTTTCTTATTCATAAAGGAAATAATCAATTTCAAAGATTAAAGTACGGAGATACTTAAAAAAATATTTAGCAGTTTATTAGAAAATAAGTTTACTAAACTAGCCTTAAGGATGTCATATAAGAATTATTATGTTTTGATACCATAAATGACTTATTCTATTTAGAGTAACTCTCTTATATAATATTAAATATGTAGAGATAGCTAAGTAAATTACTAAAGTATTCGTAACTCTAAATCTTTAAATAAATAAGGAGAATGTTCTATTATTCTTAATTAGTTACGTTTTTTAAAAAATATTTGATCATAGTTAATTCAAATTGGAAATATGATATTTTCTATTATCAGTTACAAATTAATTGGTATTTAGTAAGAAAAAAATATCATTGAATTTAAATAAAGTAGACATTTATTTTTCTGCCATATGTCTAAGTAGACTATTAAATGATGAAAGAATTAATTTATACAATCTAACTATGCATGGATAAGTCGAGTCAAATTATTTTAACATTTTTAATATTTAAATGGTTATGACATGTTATTAAATGCCGACCTTGATCTATAAATATAATTTATTTAATTAAAGAATTAAGATAAATTAAGAAGAGCTTTTGTTGGGCCCCGATTCGCATTAAGCATGATTTATTTTATTTTGAGGTTTAGATTGATAATTCCTTTTAGTTAGATTAATTTGGGATTAATAGAATTTAAATGGAGGTATTTAGTTAAAATTGGAGTTTGATAAGTTTTTAGAAATTAAAAAGATTAAGATGGAATAAGGGCATGAAAGGAAGATCATTTATGTGTTAAAGGCTTAAGGCTTAGGAAATGGGCTTTTAGCCCATTTTACATGACATTAAATGAAGGAGTATTGAACTAAATGAAGAAGAAATGAAGTGATTGGTGATGTAGCCGTATGGTGAGGGAAAAAAAATTGCATGAATAAGGAAGAGTTTTGGTGAAACTACATCGTTTAGTCATAGGTTTTTAGATAAAAACAAGATTTTTTTCTCTAAGTCTTTTAAGAAGACTTACGAAACTACCTAAGAGAAAGGAGAAGAGAAGACTTTCGGCTAAGTAGAGAAGAAGAAGGAGAAGAAGAAGAAGAAGAAAAGAGTTTGGGCTTTGTGATTTTCTTGCTTTAGAGAAGGGATTCTAAGAGTTTCTTTGAGAAGAACAAAGAAGAGGAAGGTTTAATCCT
>JANJEY010000006.1:8111143-8122221 GCA_024703695.1 Erythroxylum cataractarum
TAACATAAAAATTTTAAACATTTTTACATAATTCCAATTTGATCCTTTAAAGTTATACTTAATTTTAAATTTAATCTTGATTTACAAATTCATGTTTGAAAATTAAACTTAATCCATTAAGTTTATGTAAATTTAATCTCGTTACTAATTTGCAATTTTCTTGTATTATACCGGTATCACATGCTCAAATTAGGGATTTCAGAAAATCGGGGATTTCTAACAAGGGAACCAATATAAAGAGTTTTGACAAACCCTAAAAATTTGATTACATGAATTCAATTAAACGCACAAACTCATTCATGCTTTTGTTTAAAACTGATCATGCATAATCAGTACATAGGACGCGGCAGAGGAAACAATTTCCAGAAGCAACACAAAACATTCATCGAATAACAAGGATTTTAGAAACCCATTGATCACCGTATATGCGTATAGAATGAAATTTCCAGATCAATGAATAAACGATTAAAACAAATCAGACAGAAACAATTTCAAGCATTCGGGAAACAATTTCCAAAACAGCATCGGGAAACAAGTTCCAAACTTTAACAAAAACAATAATAATCAACAACATAAATCAACGGGGATTATTCCAACGGGGACGTGACTTACTCCTTCCCCAAATCATTAAACACAAATCAACAACAATAATCAAGCCATTAATCCAAATCAACAAATCAACACAAATCCTTTCCCGAATCATTAAACACAAATCAACAACACAAAACAACACAAATCCTTGCCATTAATCCAACGGGGATTTCCAACCCACGAGTTTCTTACCGTCAGATCCAGCAGAGGAGCGTCGCACGATGTCGTCGCCAGAGTAGACGGAGGTTGCGGTCGCCGGAGACGCAGCAGGTGGTCGGACGCAAACGGCAGACGAGAATCGCCGGAGGACAGGAGAGAAAGAGATTCGCAGCGTCGGGTAGAGAAGAGAGGAGGGACGGCTACAGGTGGATTTAATTTAATTTTAGCTACGGAATTTTCCGTCTCCATAATTAAAAACTTCGTCGCAGAATTAAGCTTCCTAACCTAGTTTCCGGACGACGTTTTGCAATATACCGACGGAAAATTTTCGTCGGTGAACCAGACAAGTTTGCTGACCAAATTTCAATTCCGTTCCTATTTACAGACGGTAAGATATTTATCGGCATATTTTCGTTGTTATAAGCCCCCGCCAAATTTTCGCTCCAACTTTGGCAACGAATTTCTTCATCGTCGGAAATTTTCTTTCTTTCACCGACGGATGAGTGTTTCCCGTCACAAATCACATACGATACACTTTCCGTCGGTATTATTCCGTCGTTATTCATCAATTTCCTTGTAGTGTTCTTTGCGTAGATCTCACGTCATATATTGTGACAACGTTGAAGTCACGTATCTAAACGCCAATCTGGTTTTTCATTCATGTTGCACTAGATTTTCATTTTGTCAGAAATCATGTGGCCAAAGGTCTTGTTCAAGTCGCTCATATTTACTTCATAGATCAACTTGTTGATGCCTTAACTAAGCCACTTTCTCGCCATCAATTTAATCGTCTTATAACTAAGATCGAAAGCTCTAATGCAAAATCTGTGACACTCCCAAAAATGCATAGACTATAATTAACTAAATATTTTCTAAAACATATCATTAATGATCAAATTCTTCATTACTTTCAAAAGAGAGGATTATTTGTCAGATACAAAAAGTATTCTACATAATACAACTACTGGAGTGGTCACATTCAAAAAAATTATAAATACATTCCAAAAACTTTACACAGGTAATCTATAGGCCTCACTTAAAGTCCACTCAGTCTGTCCTATACTCTGAGGTTATCAGTAATCATTCGATCTCCTAAAAAAATATAATAGCGAGGGGTGAGCTGCCTATTCAATAAGGATAACTGATCATACCTTTAAAATCAAATAACTCCACAAATAATTATAAAACTTAACCAACCAATTAAATCATACATATAATACGCTATATACAACGGTCCTTAATCTAATACAAACAGTTAATAAATATCACAAAAATTTTACCAAATTACGATTAACAAAAATATCAATTTTAATTGTCATTTATGCTTTATTCCAATATTTAACTGAATTACGTAGGCCCAGCTTAATTTTAGTAGGCGTATATCCAATGGTCTGCTGACTCATCTCATCAACATATCTCTCATCAGTGGAAACATAATTAAATGTACAAATATTGGCATATGGTACCTCAATTTCTCAATCTCTCTTAATACTCTAGTATTTTTTCAGTTCCTAGTCATCGACACAGAATATGTCCAGGATTCAAGATATCCTGATACCTAGTCATCAACATAGGACATCCTCGGGACTCAGGATGTCTCAATATCTGCTTCGCGGATAGATACCTAATCACCACTCACTCATATCAACTCAACCTATCCATCTAAAACCATCGAATATAACATATCCTAAATAAGCTACTGATTCTCGATTTTCACCACTTATTCACAATTTATTATCCATCAATCTCTATTTAATTAACATATTTTCTGTAAATTTAATAAGCAATACACCTCAAAAAACGTAACAAAATATAATAATGAAACATCGTATACTATATTAATTAATTGATAATTAAAGTAAATATAATTCATGTATGTGATTATTAATCATTAATTAAATTAATTACTAATTTAAAATATAATTTATTCATAACAAAGTAATACTTAACTTTAAGAGTAAAGTTCAAGATTATCCTTACCTCAATTTTGGACTTGACTAATTGATAATCTCAATTTACCCAATTATACTAATAATCTAACATTATTTTCTCTTCTAATTTATTCTTAATTATAAAAATAATATCCTTACTAACCTAACTCCCATATTTACTAAAATTCCCTTAATTAAATAAAAGTTCATTTTACCCCTTTCATTTCAATTAATACCAAAATTGTCCTTCTTATAGCAAAATTACATATTTACTTTTAAATTTATGTGCTTTCATTCTACCCTTACATGCAACTTAAAGTCTAGATTTATCCTTAACTTTTTGCACATTCAATTTTGCCCTTACATGCAACTTAAATTTTGAAAACAATATTATCATTTTCATCCTCCCCTTTTCTTCTCTCTTTTCTTCTTTCATCATTTTCCAGTCACATTTTCTCCATTTTTATTCCTTCATGAAACTTCAATTATTGTCTAAACCAACCACAAAATGAGAGTTTGTCTCACGTCGAAAAAGAAAGGAAAGAAAACTAGCATATAAGTTTAGTGGACTATTCTACCTATCACCAATTAATTTTAGGATAAAACTTTACTTAAACTTCTATATAATCTAGCTTTCCTTTTCGAATGAGCCCACAAGCTCATTGTAAATTATAACATAGTATCAAAGCAGGTTAATTTTATGTTAGTCGTTAATACCTCAAAATGTTAGATTATATCACGTGTTAAGCTTTAAATTAACAAGGCTTTAAATTAACCTCACATGTGAGAAGGGTGTGTTGAAATATAAAGTAAGAGTTTGTCTCACATTGAAAAAAGAGAGAAAAGAAGACTAACATTAAGTCTAGTGTCACCTATCACCAATTGATTTTAGGATTGAACCTTATTTAGACTTGTATGTGGTCTTTTTTTTTTTTTTTTTGTATGAATCCGTAGGCTCATTGTAAATTCCAACAGTTTCTTTCCCAAGGCTAATCTAGTAAAAATCATAATTTTATGGATCTAATTAAGAATCTCTTAAGATTCTATAAAACGGAAACAACTGAAATCAAGAGTCATTATTTAAAAAAATGAGGTCATTATCACACATTTCTCTAAATTTTATATTTCTTCTTTTTAAATTTTTTAACTCCCATAAATCAGGTAAGACTACTATGCCCTAGTCCATTACACAACCAACCAATTTTTCAAATACAAGAGGTCAGGTTTATACGCGAAGATTTAGAGCAACCAAAATCACTCAGAAGATCTGTTGCTTTCTGCATCAGTAGATGTGTAGAACAACCAAAACGCGCTGCTACTGGCAAGCTGAGAAACTCCTAGGTTCCTTCTTCTCATGATTTCAGGAGTTGGCCAAGGCTTACGCCTAATGATACGTTCTACGAAAGTGTTAAGAGTTTGAGAGATAAAATGATATCTTTTCCCTAATAGTACGACTTGGTAGCTTCTCTACTCGACATCACTTCAATACAATGTTCATATCTTCATTTATCATGCAAGCACTATTATAAATAAAGCCAGCCAAGCATTTCAATGCTTTTCTCGTGAAAGAAACATGTTCGGAGCCATAGTCCATATTATGCCTCTGCGAAATGTGAAGACAGTAAACTATACTATCAAGAGAATCAAGGTATTGTACATTACGTACTATGTCAAGGAAGTTAAGACTAGTACTTTTCCTGAAAATCTGACGTTGGTTTCCACACATGAATATATTCTGCACAGAAACCCTCAAACGTCAATGCATGAACATGACAATCAATTTATCTCCTCTTTTTCTCGCTCTGGGATTTAAATTTGAGACACTGGCAGTCAGACACATTCCACCAAGGTGATAATTATCTTACTAATGATTCAGCAGCTGAAGTTTCAAATAAATATTTTCATTCAAGTCCTGTCAAAAGTTTGGTTCCACTTGTATCAACTTGTTACTGGATACAACATAAAACAGCCTCAGGAAGTGTCAAGCGGCAGAAGATTCCGGGATCATTAATGTTTTAAGTGGAAACAGAAAAACGGTGATTAATACACATTTATGTCGCCTAAAAGAGTAAGATCTGGACTAGGACATGGTGGACGAAGAGGTCTTCAGAGTTTGATTCACATCTAAGTAGGTTGTAGTGCCTTCACCACAAAGTTCCTTCACACATCAAAAAATATGAACTGTAAGTCCTGATAATATGATGATTTCACAGTGCTTGAGCTTAGAGTGTTACCTTTGAAGATCCAGAGATTTCAAATGTTCCATGTTGAACCTGAATCAGTGGATCAAAATCAAAAGAGGTTGCTCGTGAGTGCCCAACAACTGGTTGATTTGAGATAGTGCACTGACTAGGAAGTTTGTGAGAACTGTGAATAGATCTTTCTTCATTTGCAGAAAATGCACCTGTATTTGACTTAGCGTTTACCAATATGTTTCCTTCCTCAAAGCCCAATCCTGACAAGGGTAATTGCATAGGCTGTGCAACACCTGGTAAGCACATTGGATGCAGACTCAAGCCATTTCTCATTGTCAACATCTGCAAATTGATCACACTTGCGTAACCTTTTTTTCTTTTATGACAAGAAACAGTTATCTATTCCTCTGTCCAAAGATATCCAGAGTTTAATGCATGTCATCCTACATCTGCAACCACGCCCATTTCCTCTCATAAAAAATGTGAAAGACCGGCATATGAAGATTATTTGGTGGAACAACAGAACAATCATATGCAGAAGCAAGATATACAATTTTACTAATCCTAAAGAGGAAAAACTTCATCAGATTCAATTCTTAGTTGGCGGCTAAATTGGTTTCATTGGAAAGCTACACCATAAGAGATACAATATGAAACTTGAAAGCAGGTTCACATTTTCCTTTAAGGGAATATAAAATTGTTGCAGCTGCAACCAACCATGATAGTTGAGTGAGAGATGTTGATATACCACAGTTAAGAATGGATAGTTCTACAACCTGAACTAGCTCCAAAACTACTCATGAGTCTACATGAACTAACAATTGATCCCTTCATCCTTAGTCTGTGCCTCTAGGAAAACACTCAAACCTCAAATGCAAAGACTTCACATTATGTCTAAGTTGATAAAAGACTACCTGTATCTGAGAAATTTAAGAAATATAGCGGCAAAGAGAGTGAACTCTTTGACATTTTCTTCTAAGCATGGATTGCATGAAACTCAAGAAATATAAAGAATTTTCGAGAAAAGAAAGATTAAAAATGAGGAAATGAGGAAAGAAAGGACCTTGTCAACATGTCTTCAGAAAAGAAAAGAAAAAAAAGGAAGCTTTGCTAATTCGTGAATACAACAGCATCACAGTAAAATGAAAATGAAGCTTCTACATAATGCACTTCAGCTGTCACTATTGGATGATGATTCGTTGAACTCCATATGCTAACCAAATACTGAATTCCTTCCTTCTGAATTTACATTTCATCCATTTCCTTGTACTAAGTTAGTCTTCAACATTTTATATAATCACTTGCATAAAATCTTCGATGACCATCTTTGATCTAGTGTAACATGTATGCTATAATCAGCTTCAGAATCCATCAGAGCTCAAGATACCTTAGTTCAGAAAAGAAAATATTGTTTTCCAGCATACTAATTGCCAGAATAAGACGAAATGGGAACAATAGATAAAAGTTCAACTTCAGGCTTTTGGTTGAGGAACATATCAACAGCAAAAGGATCTAAATGAAAACCAAACCACCAAAATCTTAATAGCAATTGATCGAAACTGCTCTATGAAAGACAAGCTTTAAAGGGTAGAAGAGTATCCACCTGCACTTGAAGCTGAAGCTGTTTCAAATACTCAATCGCCTCATCCAGCATCGAAGCCTTATCCGTCTATTCCCACAAAGAGAAAGGAAATAACATCAAATCATTCACTCAATATACAGCTCAAATCAAACATAAAATCCATAAAAGATTTAGTCCTCACACCTTGTTTGCATTCGGAATTAGGGTCTGCAACGCTTTCATTTTCTCGTTAATCCTACTCCGCCGCCTCTGTTTCAATCACTATTCCATTAATGTGAGTCCACACTCAGAAACAAGAATAGAAGGGCAAAAATGGAGTGTTTCGATTCCTAACCTTCTCAGACAAATTATGGACCTCTGCGGTCCTGCTTCTCTTAGAAGAATTCCTAGGCCTCATCGTATCAAATGGCAACTCCGACCTCTCCGTACCCTTACAGTTCAACCAATAATTAAAAAAAGAACAAATTCTCAAACTAAACTCAAAAAAGGAAGGAAAAGAATCCGTAAGTCACGATCGCAACTGAAGTCACCTACGTCATTCTCCACACAAACACCTCTTCCCTTTGAACTAACACAACATCCCGCATTGTCTGCACTTCCCTTTCCATCGGTATTGGACAAATTGGCGACGGAACTCCGGAAGTCCGGCCCCGATAGGTGCTGATCCGACGACTCCGGCGGCGGTGAAGGAGGAGAAGAGAAAACGTTTTGCGTGAACTTGGAAGAAGAGGAAGGTATGTGTAGGAGATGGTGAAGGAAGGAGGAAATTTCCTCCGGCTCGGAGGTGGCCGGAGACGAGGAAGTTCCGTACAGATCCATCGATCCAATTAAGGAAAACAAGAAAGAAAGCGAGAGCAGAGAAATGAAGTGATTACTGATTACCCGAAACCGTCAAAGCTTGGCTACTCTGTCTCTCTTTGCGTCTGCCTGTCTCTTTCCGTCATAGCTTGTATGCGGTCTCTTTCGAAGATGGGGTTCATACTTATAGCCAGGATAATGAGGACCCACCTCTTTGGAAAAGGCAGTACGACGGGTACGGTGCTTACTTATAATCAAATCAATCAGTTTTGGTTTAATCTCCCGCTCCAATCCTATTCTTTTCTTGTTTTTCAGTTCGTACTCATACGATATACGTATTTATACAATTAAACCCTTTAATTAAAAGGATCTACACATGTCAATCCATTTAAGCCTTAACCACCGCCAAAGTCTTCTTTTGGTCAATGCGCAGGAGGAACTAACTTCTCTTATTGACCGATATCCATTCCGTTCCAAGGCAGAAATAATAATGGACTAGTCCTTATCTGGAAATATCAGATAAAAAGAGCAGTCTCGTGTTCATTCTATATTAATGGCAAATTAATATTAGATAAATTAACCCACCCAACCTGACCTTATATTTATAGACTTAAATTATGTTTGACTTATACTAAATTATGATTGACCAGCCTTGAGATACATTCATCCACTCAAACTTTAGCTTAAAATAAATGCTATGAATACCATGCTGAATCTAGTACGGGATACCATGTTGAATCTAGTATCGAATTTGATTAAGATATGATATGACATTAATATTGGATATTATTTTGAATAATTTTTTAAAATTACAAATTAGATGCTTCATTTTATAAGACTAAACAATAGTCCTTTTATATATTTTACAATATAATTTTTATTTTACATCAACTTTATCTCAAAAAAATCATAATAGTATAAATTTGAAATAACAACTATCACTTAATTTTTGTTAATATTACTTTTCACAAATTTTACATATAAAAAATAATCACAACTAATATAAGAAAATGATCATTTAATTATCATACAAATTTTAAACTAAGAATAATAAAAATACTTAAAATGTTACAATTTTACATGATATAGTAAAGAATAATTACATCAAGATATCATATGGTAAGAATAATATTGGCCCATAAGTATTATTGTAACACCCCCTATAGGGAAACTACAACTTTACATGATATAGTGAAGAATAATTACATCAAGATATCCTATGGTAAGAATAATATTGGCCCATAAGTATTATTGTAACACCCCCTATAGGGAAACTACAACTATCCACACATGAGACAACCAATTTCTTGTACATACATTTACGACATGCATTTCGGTTTAGTTATATACATATACACATTACAAAACTCTCCAATGCTTAACATTATCATTTAACATAAGTAAAACATTTTTACATTTATATGTTAATCCAAAAGAAAACATACAATTTTCTTTAACCATTACATAGACAATCATATTTAACTAAAAACACCTTCTAAAAGCACTTTTCTTCTATCTGTTGGCCTTGGTCTCTGTAGATGTTTCTTTTACCTTAATCCTATGATTTGGAACTACACTAATTAACAATCATGTTAGGTTTGAAAGCTTAGTGGGAAATACTTAGTTTGGATAACCACTCAGAGCAGTCATCCGCCAAGAATATATATTCATGAACATCGCATAAATAGAAATAATGATGACATACTTAATTAAATAAATAATGCAAGCATGCTTCAATATTTTTTCATATACTATAAATTCACCTTCAAAACTCAAACATTGATATTCAACACTCAATGATACAAATTATCAATACAAATACAAATGTTCATTCATATACTAATTATTTATGTTATCATACTGTATTTCTTATTTATATCTTTTTACTTTACTTTTTGTGTTAGGCCCACACATTTTCTATGGGTGTGGATAACTGATGCTGTAAATATTTGAAGATATAAAACTGTGGATACCCGAAGATATCGAACTGTAGACACCGGTGATGTCAAACTGTAGCATTTGCACTATAACCCTATAGTCATACGAATCTATCCACAACTAAAACAATAGAGTAGACATTATAACGTTTCGTTTAACCATTTGCAAATTTCACAAGTCATATATTAACAAATCATATGATATACATTTCAATTTATAAAATTTATATTTGTGTTCATACATGCAATTCATGGCTTACCACCATTAGAAGGGTATCAAAATCACACTTGATAATCATACTATAAACATATAAGCAATATGTACGCAAACAAATCATTTATGTACATGGAAGTTTTTTTAATGTATTATGCTCAATCTTAACTTACAATGTTCTGTCTCCTAATTCATATGTGGACAATCCTATTTCATTTATTTCTAGATGTTTTAAAAGTTTCATACACATTCATAAAGGTTCAGATAAGATACGATAAAAAAATCGGAAACAAAAACAATGTCACGATCATGAGAGACACTCTCTCCATTCATACCACTAGTTGTTCCTTAATATGCATATAAAAAAAGCCAGAAATGGGTTGAAAGGTCTTCTATACATTTTTTCCTATATGTCTATATTTTCTATAGCACCATCAATCAAAACATTTGGACTTTTATATCATGAGATATAGGCAAAATATCACAAGCTGCTCCATAACAGGGGCAGCATCAGGTCATCATTTTTTTATCTCAATTTTTAAGGTCATCGAGTTAGAATTAAATTAGAGTCTCTTCTAGAGATTTCTATTTCTATATCTTAGGTTTCATATGAATCACACAATTTAGAGGTTTTATGCTGAATTATGACTCAAATAATGTGACTGACTCAACCCTAGACAGAATTCCACTACACAATACTTTCTAGTTATATTCAACCAATTCTATACAAGATAACACCTAAATAATACCAAATCAACATCCCAGCAACCATTCCACGTCCAAATGAATCTTTATATCCATTCAATCATACACAAAAATAGAAATCAACCAAGTGAAGTCCTAAACCCGAAAATTGACTAATTAAGTCTTCTATTGCCTTTCTTTCCCTTCCTCTTTGGCTTTGCTTGACTCACAAACTAGAAACAGCAAAAAATATACCTTTCAATCCCATTTCCAACCTTATAATTTCATTCCTTCATAATCAAAGTAAGAAGAGATAAAGATGAAGAGAAAATCCCTAACTTTTACCTTGATTTCTACCTAAGATTGACTTAATTTCTTACATGAAAAATGATGGGATGAAGAAGGTGAAACGGAGAGGAGAAAAATCTAAACTTAGAACCCCTAAAATGTTGTGCATCTGCCCTCTTCGCATCTCTATTCTAGAACCTTCAAGACTCACACATATGTTTAATTCCTATTGGACACACATGCTTTATTATTATTGGTCACACATGCCTTATTCTAATTGGTCCATGTGTTAACTTTAGAAAAATTGCATATTGGTCTGTCTTCCTTTACTTCCCACACTAGCCTACAATCTTATAAATTAATTTCATTCCCCTATGTATTAATTTTCTAATGTATTAAATTTCTTACAATTTGGTTAATTATAATGAGAATGATACCCAAAAAACTACAGGTTGTTTGAAAATAGGGATAACAACTATAACTCAACTTCAAGCCAGAATTCAAAAATCTTGTAGGCATAATAAAATTTTATTTCCTTCATGAAAGTTTTAGATCTATATCTCTATATTAATTTACAATTGGAATTATCCAATTTGAAGCTCTGTAGACCAAGATATGGCCAAATGTAGCGCCCCCTCATCGTAGGGTACACATCGGGAAACCCGAAGGTCACACCGACACGTATCCCACGATAAAGGT
>JANJEY010000006.1:8133638-8158578 GCA_024703695.1 Erythroxylum cataractarum
GTTGTATACTAAATTGAGAAACGAATAAGAGTTAAAGCAGGATAAAGTGTTTTAGATATAAGCTTGCGTTTGTTTATACTGAGATCCCGGACGGAGGGTCTGGTGAATTTTGATGATTGTGTGGTTGTTTGGAAAAAATTTAGAAGTGTTTATTTTACCATTTGCAAGTTTTGTGTTAGGTCAATTGCAGTCGTTATGTTGCCGAAATTTCGTTAAATTGTTTAAAAGATGAATTTTGGGATTGTTTGCATGTAGAAAAAAGTTTGTATGATTTGGGAAATGGGTTGAGAATAATTTCCAAGAAAAAGGAAATTAGATTGCCTTGCATGAGTTTGATTTATGAGTAGAGAAAGAAAAAAAAAAGAAAAATTTATACCAGTTTTGGAATGTCTTAAGGATTTCCAACGTTGAACGTTTAGTTTGTCTACAAGAATTGTTTTCGGATGTCGGATTTGTGTTCGCTTCGTTTAAGCGATTCGATTTGCTTCGATCCATTTCGATTTCGTATTCACTTCCGATTTACATCCGCTTGTTTGCAATTCGTTTTTTTTTTTTTTCTGTTTGCCGTTCATTGTTTCCGCACGCATTTGCTACTTCCTCTTTCGATTGCATCCGTTCTCTTGCTGTCGTTCTTTGTGCTTTTGTTTTTCGTTTCCGGAAATTTCCGTTCATTTTCGTTTTTGTTTCTGCTTTTTCAGTTGGGATCCGGTTTCGAGATCGGGTTCCAACATTTTTACTTTTGTTAATATTTTCCCCCATAATGTCATCCCCGAAAAAAATAGAAGTTTGATGTTCGTTTTTTGCCCATATCATTGTTAGAAGTTTAATGACAATATTAAGAATTAAACATTTCACACTTTGGCACAAAAATATTTTTAACACAATGATTCGTCATTTATAGACGATACATAATAATGAAATTATAAAAAATTACATAATAATTAGAATATAAGAAAGAAATTGCCAATTTTTAGTATGAAACAAAATATGGGCCTTGTCAATAAAGATGCACAACTTAACCTAAACAGTCTACTTTCTTTTCACTTTGTATTTACAAAAAATGCCTCCTGCACATGGAATTAGACAATCACATGTCTCAAGGAAACCATCTATATCTACACTATCGTAGTTGACAAAACTGTTTTGTTGTGACTTTTTTACCATCACATTGCTCACATCATATGGTTGCCCATAAGGATCATAAAAAAAAACAGTTTCATTAGTAAATCGTGGACAAGTCAGTAGATATAATGCCATTATTAATAGTATTTTGGTATAAGATAAATACCAATTGGGAGTTGGTCATGTCCATAGACAATGGAAAATCTTCAATATAATTTGTTTGATTTGAATTGCCAGTGAAAAAGAAAGATGTTACATTGTCAATATTTTCCTACAAGACAAGTCTTTTAGATCACTTACTGGACAACCCACTAACCTCCTCAAGAAAACAAAGCTGGTTAAATGATATGTCAACCACAATATTTTCAACAAGACACTTTATTATCTTCACCTATATTTATATAGAATAAATTAGAAAAGTAAAATCTTCAATAATCATACATAATATACTTTATGGAGACATAAAGTTCTTTGGCAAAATTCATACAATACGGCATCTAAAGTAGACTTTATAACATCTAAAAAGCAAATGAGATTTAGATACGTGCAAGTAGATATCAGATGTGTAAAATTCAAGCTCTGCCTAGCCATTTCCATAATTCCTGCATAAGGTCTACAAAATAAGATGTGATGGGGAAGTTGATGCTCACTCCCACCAATGTAAATTTGTTGATGCCGTAAAAGGGAAAAGTATTACAGATACAAATACAACCTTTTCTTTCTCACGCCTAGAGCAGCCAAAAAATACAAGGATAGGAATCATATAAACCATGGAATGAAAGGTTGAAACTTCTCAAAACATTTAAACATAACAAATGTCCGAGAAAAATCCATACAAAGATGGCGATCTATCATCATCCATGTTTGAGTCAACAAATTCCTAATGACTAGTGTAACCAAGCCTAAATAAGATGCCCAAACTAATGCACGTTCTCAATTTTTTTAATAAAGAAATCATAGGTCTGAAGACAACCAAATGCATCAATACATTGAAACTCTAAGCTTAAACTACCTATTTATTGCAGAGCTCAACCAAATTTTGGTTACAAGGAAAATAGAAACTGTAATCTTACAAGAATCATCAGGCATAAGGTAAATTTCTATGTAGCTGGAACAAACAGACATCATCAACTAACACAACTTGTCTATCAACTCAAAGACAGCAAGCAAACAAAAAGGAACAAAAAGGAGAAAACGGAAAAACTGTTATATTCAACTTGAATCATGCAGATAGTTCTTACATTCTTTTCTCAAAAGGATTGGAACATAGAGAAACCACTCAAAATCAAGAGTTCAATTAGACTCACTTTACCCAATATAGCACTGATGAAATTGACAAAAATAGTCATAAGAAGACTTATTTCAAGTAAAGACCTCTTTTTCAACACTTTTACATATTCCAATTTTATTAAGTGGTAAGTTTAAATTCTTTCATCAAAGTCTACAAAGGTTTATTTGAACAACATTGTTTAAAGAGATGCAAGCTTTCTTATAAGTCGGTGAAAGGATACAAGCTTTAAACCCCAAAAACCATTACTCTATATATATGTGTGTGTGTGTGTGTAAAAGAAAGATAAAGAATCCTCCATAGATTTCATTTAGTCGTTAATCAATTTCAAAAGTCAGAAAATAAATACATTAATAACTAAAAAAATTGTCAAAGGAAGGCCATCAATATGTTTTCCAAATCCAGCAAAACAAGCATGGTGCACCATATCATAAACTAGTGATAGGAAAGCTAAATTTGTAATTGAGAAATCTGACACATACTCAACATCATATTTGCTAGCAAGACGGGTATAAGTGTCAGCATTCACTTTGGCTATGATTACGAGGTCCTTCTTTTTTGTAAGAATAAGCGCAACAGCTTCTAACTGCAAACAAACATCAAAACAAATGGTTTCAAAAGGAGAATATAGAGTGCCACAAATAAGAACCACCAGAAAACAAAGGTAGCTATTAGTTAACTGTGCAAGAATAACAACTCCCAATGGC
This sequence comes from Erythroxylum cataractarum, assembly GCA_024703695.1. NCBI lineage: Eukaryota > Viridiplantae > Streptophyta > Magnoliopsida > Malpighiales > Erythroxylaceae > Erythroxylum > Erythroxylum cataractarum. The sequence continues at coordinate 8,136,756 of JANJEY010000006.1, forward strand.
AAACTGAGATTATTATGACAAAGAACATGGAGAAAGGACTCGTGCGAGGAACACGTTAGCATTAGAGATATGCACACTTATGTACCTTTTGCATTCTCCATTGAAACAAACATAAAGAAACAAAAACTAGGTAAAAGGTAGAGATTGTCTAAGTAGACATTAATAATTCAAGTTGCATGAAGCCGAATTAAATGAGTAAACCAAAAAAAAATTGTGATCTACTACAACACAAACCAAAATGTACTTCACCTCCATCGTTTTCATTAATCTCCAAACTTATCTATATTGTTATCCGTCTGATATTTCCTGAATTGCCTATTTATAAGACTTGAATCCTAGCACTTATGGTCTTTACTATAAGTGTCGATGTCATGAGGGTAGTCTAGTCAATTCGAGCAATAACATGGTAACACCCACGATGACCACTTTGGTCGAGAAAATCCAACAACAGCCCAGAAAGCAACGCGGCATAGGGGCAATTAGAAAATGTCGTTGAATTAGTGAGAGGAGAAAAAATGGAATGAGATGATGAGAGATAGTCGCGTTTGATCGCTTTGAAACTACTTTTTAGAAAGGCAGAATATTTTCACAGAGAGAGCGGAAGACATGCGATGCAAAACACCACAAAGAAAATTGAAAGCCTAAATTTCCTCTTATATCATATCAAACCCGGAAGAAAGTAATGAAAAGAAGAATTATTCCTTATAAGAAAGAAGAAAGTAACGAATCAAAGAAGGGCTCAAAGCCATGTTGGGGTTTGTTGATGATGAAAGTGAGTCGTGAAGTAGACAAGAAAAGGCCGAGAGAGAGAGAGAGTGGATGGCAAAGAACATACTTCAAGCGTTCAGTACGCATTCCACAAATTAACCCAAACTTTTGGAAAGCAGGTGTGCGACAGAAGACAGGAACACGAGAGAGTGGGAGAGAAAAGGTATGCAAGATTCATAGAAGAAACAAAAGCGAGAGAGTGGCAAAACATACCTCAACCTTTAAGAATCCCAAAGCTCAATCTAAGATGTTTCATAAATTAAGGGGAAGGAAAAAGTTGAGGCGAGAAGCAAAATCAAAGAACAACAAATCGACTTGGCACAAAATAAGTTAAGAATCAGATGTTGTTTAGTTAAAACAAAAACGTCGATATTTTAATTGTCAAACAGAATAAGTTCAAGGTTAGTGGCACAGATAATATGATGCAGGACCGACGATGCGAGCAAAGAAGGAAGCCAACGAGGCTCGGAAGAGCGAGGATATGACGCTCACAAAAGAGATGAAAAAACTTAAAAGGAACCGGAGAGGGGCTTACTAGTTACTGCTACGGTTAAGATTTAAGGTATGACTTTTCATATAATTTAGTACCTCTAATTTTGTAAAATGATGATTCTCGACCAACACCTATAAGTACCAGTTGGTACCTTGGGCCTGTACGTGATGAAAGTCTAGTACTCGACCATACCATACCGTTTTCCAATACGAAACAGACCCCCGTACCGACCAGTACAGTACCGTTTAACCCAAAGGACTGCAATAAAACCTCCATTATCTTTCCTACTTGTCCTTTCTTGTCTCACAGAATCAACCAAAGAGAGAAGTAAGCAAAGACAAAATGTACATATAAGCCAAGCTTCAGGATTTATTAGCTGAGCTACAATTTAGCTACCCAAAAATTGTTGCAGCAACTTTAAATTTGAATTGGTGACATCTAAAAGAGAAGAAAAATAAACAAATAAATAAATAAAAAGCCACAATGCATATTCAGTAAGCATTAAGAACTACCCCCTTCAGTAACAAACATGAAGAAAACTAGTTTTGCATTCCCACTTCTTTTGGCAGTAGCAGTATCTAGAGAACTTTGGTTTCCCCTTCTCCCAACTTAATGGAGGAAGAAAGTGCATGCCTCCCATTAATTCTGGTCAACAACTGGTATGCTTTGCCTCCTTGGTATCACCCGGACTGTGAGCAAGTAATCAGTAAAGTGGTTCGACCAAACTTGCTTTTGATAGTCTTCTGAAGAGTATATATAATCCATGAACATCTTGCAGCTGTTCAGGTTAGGTGGTGAGCCCCGTAGTTTTACAAATGGGGCACCAATTCTTGAGCATCAACCATTGTTTGATGCAACATGTGTGGAAATCATGCCCACAGTCCAGTTTCCCAATATCTTCTCCCTCATTATACTCCTCCTGCGTTCATGCAGTAGAAAACTCATAAGTGATCACACAGACAGGAAAAACTGGTAATGGTAAGGAAACAAAATAATCCATCCTTACTCGACAAATGCAGCATGGCTCTGTCTCCCCTACAGCTCCCATCTTGACAGAATGTTTCCGCTGTTTTAGGTGCCTTAAGATAGTTTCTTCACTCAATCCAGTGTTAACATTGCCAATACGCTCTTCCAGAGCCAACAGCTCCTATGATTACAGGAATTTAGCATTGTTAAGTACAATCTAACGAAAGCAAATAACGCCCAAGAAATTTGTGTACTATACCTCGTATGACATGTTATCAACATCAAGCCGCATATCTCTATGCCTATCATGAATATCCGCCACCCCAAAAAATACTGATTGGTCAAGAAGCATAAAATCCTGACATAAAACAAGAAAACAATTGAAAACGCTAGACTGACATAATCATAAAAAATGCCTATGGATAAAACCAGTCATCTAGCAATTCATGCACATAACTATGCAGTATAGTCATATGAAGCAAGGAAAATATAGTAATGAAAGGTGATGTACTTTCAGCACGAACCTAAAATCAAACATATACATTAAATGATATTTCAACAGCACAACAATACTATCCAAGTTTCAGATCATTCATTCAAGCATGCGGAGAACTACAATTATTGACCTCCTGATTTCATATCTTCGGTATTAAGTCACATATTGTGTGATACAGACCGTCACTATGCACTCAACACTCCACTTGCAAACATGCGGATTCCAACAATAGGGGCATGACCCACACACATGTAAGCATTCTGACATCATGAAACCAAACACTCATACAAAGGTGCATTGGCATTAAATTGATGAAAAAAGTGCACCTCAATTCGTAAGCTTTCTCCCCTGCGTATAACATCCAAGACATTACGAATCTGTTACAAGAAAATTAAAACCAAAGTGAGATCCAACGAATGCTAGTTGAATAAACCACATGTGGAACGGAGACAATCAAATATATCCATGCAACTCGAGAGCTTAAAAGAATCGACAATAATAAACCAACTTCCAATGTAGGAACGCTTAGTGCATGTGCATACAAGTGGATAACTAATGACAAAAACATAAATTTAAAAAATAAAAGACAAGAACAATTTATCTGAACTTCAAATTGAAGAATAGGACCAACATTCAGTTGACCACAGGAGCTACAGTCAGAGAAATGAACATTTCCAAGGAAATGTTGCAAGAACTCCACTTAAATAACAAATAAGGTTAAGATGGAGAATGATCTGGAGACTAACACAAAGAACCCAATAGCAGACTGAAGTTTATGACGAGGACAACCTATAGATAAGTATTTTATACTCAGGGCATGATATCCAAATTGTGGACAAATCCAATTAGAAAATATCCAAGTAATGAGTGCACATGAGAAAGGGTATAACATTGACAGGTGCGAGATCTAGCTAAAGAAATGATGACATCAAAATTTTAGTGGAAAACAGGTAACTGGACAAAGTTTTACAAATTAACCACATTAAAAGCCAGAACTGACCTCAGATACAACAAGCCTACTTCTTCCTTCTCTGGTTGTAGCCAAAGTTCGCAGTGGATAAGGAATTCCTAGTACACTGTCTCCTTGTCTCTCCAATCGTGATGCTGATCTTGCATGTGACCTATGATGTCCATGGTTATTAGATGAATGTGTCATATCCCCTGAAGAAGTAAGACCCGGTTGTGGTGGGGAACGGGAGCTACTTTGTCCACCTGCTTCACCCACAGCCGAATTAGACAATGACCGACGGACATACTCAGCTAATCTCCGAGAATTTCTTGGAGGATTGGGCTGAGGAATCCAGGTAGGAGCTGCCAGAGGGTGAACCCCTGTATTAGGAGCTGTCCAGGATGAGGAAGAAACATTTCCAGGACCATTGATGTTTCCACCAGTTACATGAGCAGGGGCTGGAATTCTGGTTGAAGCTCTTAATTCAGTGGCAGGTACAGTTACAGAATGTTCCCAGACATTGCTCCCCCTGCTTCTCGAATTTGCTTCCTCTGCATCACATAAAATTATAGAACTTGATGAGCTACCAACTCTTGAGCTAGGGTTTTCATTCCACCTAAATGATTGTGAGTTCTGCACCAAAGCTGGAACAGGTACACCAGCTTGCTGACTAACAGAACTAGCGCCATCCACTGTCGGGAATGACCTTAAATTCAAGGAATGATCAACGGGAATAAGTCTTGATGAGTGGTGTGAAGATGGTATACCAGAACGCCTAGTGGCACTTCCTGTAGGAAATAGAGCAGGAGGTACAGATTCTTCATTTGCAGGATTTATTACTAGGCGGAAATTTCTGTGGGAGTTTTCTGTACGTCTTGCCATCTCCAAATCAGGACTGCCATCACAGGCTAGGCCTCTGGCACCTATCCCAAGTCTTGCATTAAACAGCTCCGGCTGGGCACCCATACTTAAGCTACTGTTCGCATCATAGCAGGCAGGGACACCAGGCCATGCATTTTGCTCTGAAGACTGAAAGAAGCTTGAACTTCCATCAATAGAGGACTGCCCAACATTTATTTCAACAGCCTTTCTTTTGCAGGGGCGGCCATCCACTGGACAACCGGGTCTATCATCTTGTTGTTCTACTGAGTATCCACTAGTTCCAGGAGCAAGTAACAAAGAATCATACCCACTGCTAGACGGAGCATGTTCATTCCCTGTCCAACTAGCCTTGTTACCAGAGGCTTCCATGAATGGAAAATTATCAATGCCATGAGAAACAGGACCAGCATTTAAGTTGAGATTCTGTGTCATTCCATCAGAATTGGAACTTTGCATGAATTGAGAGTCAACATGAACACTGTTGAATGGAAGAATATTAGTTGGTCCATATCGCCTTTCTTCCAGTCTTGGGCCAGGTCCAGAATACGCACTTACAGAAGATGACCATCCATGTTCTCTTTTGTGCTCATCATGAATTGCCTCATTCCGCAGCCCGCTAGAACTCGGTTCTCCCAAGTTCCATTCGCTAGGACCTTGTCGTTCTTGGTCAACCGAATTTACAAAGGCACCAGTCATGTGACTAGGTGACAATATAAAGTCTGCCAAGCGGCTGTCTGCAGGATTTCGCAAACTATTCCAGCAAATTTGTGGATCTACAAAGGCATTACCTGATGAAGATCCAAGATCAAAGTCCAATGTCTCAGGCAAGGAGCCAATCACACTCCTGTGCCCTTGCATAAGGATAACCACGACGACCCTTGTAAAATTATCTAGAATCTACAGTTCTACTGATGCTGATAAGATAACCAAACGCAGAATGTTAGTTTTGACATCCACAAAGCTCCTAATAAAACAGTAAGAGAACTTGAATATATTACTAAATACTGAGATCAAGCAGCTCTACAAGCACAAATATCACAATGCCAAGAAGCTTCAATTTGACATGTTTCACAAATAGTACATGCCAATTCTGATGGGAACCCTTAATGTGAGGGCTCCGAACCTCTTTTCCCAGGAATTCAACCTACGATAGGATGCAACCGCATCTACATAAATTTTACTTGTCATGACCCATAAGATTTGCTAAGTCTACTTTCTCTACAAAGGACACATATGGAACGTCCACAGATGTAGACGAACCTAATCCAAAAATATATGAATATGCATAATCTTGCTAATGTACTGAAGAAGACCCAGCCAATTTATTTATTCAAGTTCAGCTTCAATCATCTGCTGGTAGGTGACTGAGTCAGGCATAACAGAGAATCGCATGCATGTCAGTAAGACATAAGACTGACAAATGCCGCATCGCCATAGCGAATGTATGGCTAGCAACTAGACCCAGTGAACATCAGAAACTTTGTATATACAACAAATGAATAAATCTCGTAGAATCAAAACCTAAACTCAAGCGCGCATGAAAGAACAAGGAAACATTTAAATGAGTTGTAACAGAATCAGACAGGCTAACAGTCAACACTGAGGTCGAAGAAAATCTACTCATCCCACAACCCAAAACAATAAATGAAGGAAAACTAGGAAATCAAACGAGGTGAAGAAAACAAACCAAGAAAAAAAAAAGGGGGGCAAAGCATACGGCCTGATAGTGCAAATATCAATTACTTCACTCCTCATTAAGGAAACAATAGGAAACTCGAAAAACAATACAAAAGTTTTAACCTTTCAAGTTGTCACCGAACGTAAATGATGTAAAGATAGCAAAACCGATGAACCACATCTTCAAAATGGGAAGGTAATATGGGATTTCCCTACCAAAAAGGGTCTCTGAAATTAAGTTACAGTCGAAATCCCAGGAAAAAAACATCGCTAAAAGACTCAAACTTTTTTGTTGGTAACAAAAATAAAAACGAGAAAGTTGAAAGCCGATAACAAAAATATAAGAGAAAAGAGAAAAGCTTTAACAAATTTAAACAAAGAGAAACACCTTCATCTGAAAACGTTTGTTTTGCTTCACAGCTTAAATCAAAACGAAAGGACAAAACGAGAAACGAATGAAGAACAGAAATGGAACAAAGTACTGCCCATAAGCTATACTCATCCCATCCCTAACCGATCGTTGAATATAAGGAGCTTACCCAACACAGAACAAGAAGGAAAACCCGACCGATCTAGCAATTTGAACCAGAAATTAAAAGGGTCAGACTCCAACAACCTTAAGCAGAGGAAACAAGAAGCCTCTATGCGCTCTCAGATGATATTGTCTATCTCTTTCTCGAGACAAGAAAGAGAGTAAGCACAGCCTCCACTGGAATAACAAAGGGTAGGAGAAGGAGGAGAGAGGAGAGGCCCAGATGAGGAGGAGGAGGAGGCTTGAAGGAGGATATAGGGATGAGAATTGCAAATACAATGTATATAGAAGCAGAAAGAAGATTTAAGGGAACAATAACCATTAATTTACTAAATAACCCACCAAGACCAAGAGAGAGACATAAAGTGAGGAAAATACAGAATTTGTGTGCCAAAGCAAGAGAGAGGTTCCAACAAAAACTAGTAAGGAATATAAATGCTGAGAAACACTCAATTGGGACCAAGAACACCAATATCAACAACTAGGCAAAAGGGATTTCTCTCCCCTGTTTTGGCCGCTCACCAAATGGCTCCTCTTGTTACGTAGACAGCAACCTTTTCAATTGTTTTCTTTTACCTGTGGAAACAAAGTAAAGTAAAACCCATAAGTACAATAAAATAATGAATATTAGACCAAGACCCATCTCCCTAAACAAGCCCCGCAACCACTCTTTGATTTGTTTCCATCTTCTTCACGCCAAGCACCTTCCTTTTTACCATCATCACATGCCTGATGCACCCCACTCTATATTTACCTTTCTTCGTGTCTATATAAATATTGGTTGCTACTAGCTTAACTTTGCTTCGCTTAGCTTGGCTAGCTGTGTTTGAGTTGTTCTCGTACATTTTGGCAAACGTGGCATAAGTACTCGGGTCCCCACCTTGACGAGATGGAAGACACATAGATTTGTTCCCAGTGCCAAAAATAGGATTGATTTTGACCATCCATGAATGGGGTTGTTTCAATTCCATTCCAATGGAATAATATAATAAAAAAAGGATTTTTGTGGCCTTCACTCTATAAATTATAAAACCAGAGGTGTGGGTAAATGAGGAAGGTGGCTGTCGGCATCTTTGTTAATCGGCATTCGTATGTTTGTTGGGAACTGGCACCGTCTTTAGGTACAGAATTAGCTTTGGTTTATTGTTGCTTTGCGTGAAAGAGGTGTGAATAGACAGACAGTCCCAAAGTTCCTTGCATGTATTATCCTTCAGTGGGTTGTGCCTCAGCTTCCTGTCAAATCTCTGTTTCCTACCGTTCATTTCTTAATGTTTGGTCTTTCTACTATTCTTGTGCCTCTGCTCCTGCTCTGTGACCCGTGTTATATCTTTATTTATAAGTTTATCTTCTTTCAAGTTTCAAAGGTGGTTGCTTTGCCTTGCCTTTTTCCACAAAATGTGCGTTTCACTATGTGTGTTTTGTTCGATGAAATGGACTCCTAGCCTGAGTGCTTAGATAAAACCATTGCGTAATGACACATCTCAAAGTTCTTTCCATGATTGCAGACAAAGATAAGTTTGATTATTCTCCCACTTAAGTGAATATTAAGAAATTTCCCATTGTTTTCACAATGCATTAAAGACTTGACGACCTATAATACTATACTATGCATCATGGAAAATGCCAAAGCCTAACTTCTAAAGGGATTCAGGCACCCTTGCGGTCTGATTTTCATAAACCTGAAAAGTAAAAACGTCAAAACCAGCATCACAAATTTGACTTTTGAAGAAGGAATCTGCTTACGAACATGGTAGGGCAACTAGGACAATCTTGAATGCCCCAAGAGAAAAGCAAAGCCGAGAGGTTTAGTTGTTGGCGATTGTGGAAATTTGCACTCCTGCCACAATCTTTCCCTTGGTAACTTTTTTCTTTTTCCTGAAAGGTGGGTGTGTGGTTATTGAAGCAATTAAATTGTAGGGAGCAAAACTCACGACATGAGAGCACCTTGATGTGCCTGCAAGAACATAAGGACTAAGATGACCCACAGCCATCAGGCATGGGTAAGGTGGAAGTTGGATCCGTGATTATGATTATGCACATGACACCGCAAAAAAAATGAACCTCTAAGCGCATGAAAGTGATGTATAATTTTCCTATATAGTGGAGGGAAAGATGGTCTTAGTAAATGTTAACATCTGATTAAGTAGCACAAGGGTCAATAAGAACTAATTGCAAGGAAGCAAGATTGCCTCGTAGCTACCACCAACACCCCAAGATTACTCCGGATCTGTCTTGACTTGCAATAGTAAAAGGACAATGACCGACAACATTAACCCCATCACCAAGTCCATGCCCAGAGATGACACGTGTAGCCTCTGTATGGTTCCTTCCTTGGATGTTCACAAAAACACGGTTTACATGTCAAACTGGGGTACAGGTGTTTTGCGAAGGTCTCAAAACAAGATAAGAATTGGAAATTCAATTCGATACAACCAGTTTGGTCATTTGTGACTTTAGGAGGTCCTTCTTGGCGAGTACAACAGAGTTTTTCAACGATTAGAAATTGTTAATTGCCAAACAAAAAGCAGTCAACATTGTAATTTCGTGAGATTCCTTTTGCAAAATGCATGTTGTGTCATTGTAACTGAAATCCATATTCAAAGGACAGACAATGATGATGATAAAACTTAAAGAGAGAGCAATTTCACAGCTCTTGAAAGTTATGTTCAGATTGTTCAAAATAAAGCTCCTGTATTTAGTAATATAAAAATTTAAAGTTCATTCGATATGCGATATTCAACTATAATAAAACCAATTATAGTTTAAATAAAATTAAATAATTTATTTTAATACATAAAAATATCAAAAAATACACAAGGGCATTAGGAATTGGTATATTTTATGATTCATAAAAATAGAATCTCTTGTTTTTTCCAAGAAGATTCTATCAAGGTTAAAACTTTGAACTATTATGGAGGCTTAGTGGTATCCCATTCTTAATCGCAGCCACTAAATCAATGTTAAAAAGAAAATATTACAAACACCAAAACGCTCTTCGAAATTGTTTGGGTGCAACCGATTCACATGGCTGGATCAGGATCAGGACAGGACACAGGTGTCCAACTTCGGAAATAGCTTTGTCAAATTTTAAAAACCACCTTAGACAAAGGAAGTATATACGAAGTTCCTTACTTTTGATCCATACAACGTGCAATTTCATGTCAGATATCTTCCGTTTGTTACTGGATTCCTGGCTCCACCCTTGTGAAATGCTCTTTTCATTTTTTTTTTTTGGTATAAATCTTGTCGACGGTCCAACTCCACCAAACTAAATTTGCATGAAATAAGAACTGATCAACTATGTCCATGAATTAGAGTGTACAACTCCACTGTTCATAGTACCAGAAAAATAGAACACATCCTTTTAAATTTCTCTAGACAGGTAGGATGAGAAGATTGCCAGGATGATGTGTCACACATCATCCTAAGAAGAACAACAAAATAAGACAAGTAAAAATGACCTAAATAGTTTCAACTCCTCACTTAAAACTCTCCTTTTTAGGAAGTCTTGAATTCGAATCACGTCAAAGAAAGAAAAATAAGAAATATTCCTGTTGATGATACTCTAGCCGCTAGACAAAGTTCTTTAATCGGATCAATTACGGACATCTAGTTTTTAGCGGCAATGTGAAAGTTTGAGCTATTAAAAAACCTGGGAATTGATGGAAACCTTATGTTGAGTAGAAGAAGCCAGTGATTAATCATCAACTGAACAATCAAATATATGAAGACTCCTTGTGTGCAAAAATATATAGACTACGTAAGAACCTGAAAAATCTTGAAATTCCAGATTTATTTTCTCTAAGGCTCTTGGTGTGAGGTTTTGGGGCCTTAGGCAAAACTTCTTGATCAGATAAATTACAAACGCCTCGCTTCCAGCGACAGTATAAGAGTTAGAGCTACTAGGAAACCTGAGAGCTGATGGAAACTTAATATTGAACAGGAGAAAGCCAGTGATCAATCATCAGCAGAACAATCAAGTATGTGAAGACTCCTTGTGTGCAGAAATGTACAAGCTACGTAAGAATCTGAGGAATCTTGGAGTTCCAAGTTTATCTCCTCTAGGGCTCTTGAGGTGGAATCTTAAAGACTTAGAATTAGTCCAACTAAGCCGAGATACCTAATATTAAAAAAAAAAAAACAGAACAGCAAAATAAGGCTAAAGTCAGACGTACAAAGTACAAACTGTAAACTGCAAAGTGTTAAAGGGCGCGAGAAAATTGCCTACACGTGCAGTTTCGGACGGCCAGCATTTCTAGAAACACAAGCTAATAACAAGGCCAGATTTGGCACTACTTGACCAGCACCAGCTACCTAATTTATGATCTTCACTATAATTTCAATGCCGTTTGTAACATCCTTGTCCTTGGGCAGTCATCAATTAATCACATGTCAGGCAAGTAACATAATTTATCAGGATAAACAAATGAAAAGCTTAAAGCTGAGTGCTTTTAGTAGCAACGTAGCAAATCGGCACAGCATCATCTCATAAGGTTAAAAGGAGCAATTCTTGAAGTCTGCCTGCAACAAGAAATCTCTGAGAAAAAAGGAATTAGCAGGTCTTGCCAATGTAATAAGAATAGTTTACAGAAGAAAAAGAAAAAAAGAGGAATTGGAAACATCAAGTTTATCTTATCTGTAGCATGTATGCTTTCCCTGCAAGTAGAGGAATTCTTGGAATGGTGGAACAATAGTCTAGGTTCTTAAAAGAGGCAAACGGAACAAAGAATGAAGCCACCATCAACTTCATAACAGCAATTAATACCAAGAAGCAGATATTTAATCCAAATTTGAAGGCGTTAGCTGATAGGATGATAACCATCTTCCAGTCAAAGATCAAATTTGATCATTCCGTTAATTACTGTGAGAGAGTGAGAGAGGGATAGAAGTAACAGCCAGTGCTAAGTCATGGGAAAGATAAATGGAACAGCAAGCATTAATTTGAAATATTGTGAAATGCAACTGTTAACCCTGATTTCAGTTTAGAGCAGCTGTGAGTTCACACAAAACATATCCATAGTAATGCATCCAACAGATAATGTATTTGCATAAGTAAAACTTTTCCATCTTCCTTTAATATATTTCCATGCCTTCACGATATGGAAGTTCAAAGCTTTGAGCCTAAATCACCCCTTCAAAGCCTGTAAACATGGGTCTCTGGAGTCTAAGAGTTCACTACTCCTAGGGGAGTCGCAACTTTCCTACAATCCCACTCCTACCATAGGATGACAACCTTCACTAATACTTTTAACCATGACAAATATAAAAAGAAAGTCTTTAGCTACCTAAAATAGATAAATTTGTGGCGGTGTTTGACTTTGCACAATAGCAAAAAGTAGAGATAAAGAGGATTGCGGCTGCGTAATGAGGAGTAGAGAAGACATGATGAGCCATGAACAGCAATTTAACCTGCAAGTTTGTGCAGTTCTTAATATAAAGAAACAATGGAAAATTGCATTTGAACGTGAGATGGTCCAAAACTTTTCCTAGACAGCCATGTCTTAAAATATTAGAGAAAAAGTGTCAGAACAAATGAGTTTCCCAACCATACTGGTACAGGTTTTTGAGCTTCAAAAATTTTATTATGTCCATATGCTGCACTTCAACCTGCTATCAAAATCGATGCCCAGGGTATATACATGATACCATGCAGAAACAAAGATTCTGCAAACTAAACCAAGATAAGTAAAACTGACAAATGTTTTCCGAAGTACAAAAAAGGAAACAGAGTATTCCACAACAAATCTTATCATGCAAAAGACTAAGAAAAGAGAAATATTGAAATAATGTCCCAGAAAGGCAATGAAACATGATTTACTAATAAAAAGGAAGGGTACTTAGTAAATCATTTTGATGACAACACGTTGACAAAAAAGTTATGAAGAAGAACTGACATGATATGTTGCACACAATCGAAGATTTTAAAATGCATCTTCAAAATATTAAGATTTGAAGATATTCCATAATCTCATTCGGCAACATAGTTAACTTTACAAAGCTTTGAAGCAGTGAAGAGAGTAAGCACTACCTATCAGGCAATTCAGAATACGCATTATTTATAGTCAGAAGGTCAAGTTTGTAGTCTAGAAGCCCAAAGTAGCTATTCATGGTTTGCAAGTTCACCATGCTTACTCTCTGCTTTAGAAAGTACATTTTGCCCTAGATATAAGGATATGGAAACAGTGGAACAACATCAGGAAGTTGGTGAAGCCAGGACATGATGAGCTAGTTTTGATATTCTTTTTCTTATTTGAATCTACCATCACCAAAGATACCAAACTTGTTCTTAATCCACCAGATGAAAGTAACTAATCTCTGACATTCAAGAAATCTGCAAACCAAAATTACAAGAGATTGACAATTGTTTCTAGACAAAGTTAAAACAGTGAATAAAAAATTATATTACATACCTCCATAGGTGAAGCAATTTGTTAGCATCACAACAAAGAGTCTAATCTACTTATCAATATGGTGAAGATTCCTCAAAGATTAAGTTTTTCTTTCTCTATTCTTCTTCAGGCTATTCAAATTCATTCCGTAGCTTTTAAGACACTTCTTGAACAAACGTTTGAGGCAATAGTTTAATCCTGTGCCGTGGAACAAACATACATCTTTCAGACTCAAATCTTCCAGATTCATGCTGGAATCAATCTATAAGATCATCCAACTCTATGAAATCTTCTTTCATAATGGATAACAACAGCTGGTCATGTCCAGCCTCTAACATGCTCCTATCAATAAGGCTGAACTCGCTATCCTGCATAACAAAATTAAGTAGCAGGAATATCAGCAGTTTGTATGACAGAACATAGAAGATGCATGAATGAAAAACTGCTCGGATACATAGTAAAAAGCTCAGCCACCATTATATTCTAATTATGCTTTAGACACAATCCACTTATTGGTCGCCCAAATATGTGGAAGCTGCAGAATAATAGGGCAATTAAGATCAACAGTTGCTGTATTGCATAATATGAAAAAGGACAAAACGGAAAAAAAAAAAAAGACCTAGCAAGTTAAAAACTTTAATGAGAGGTCATAATAGAAACGGAGGAACAAATGGAAGTATCACCTATTGATTGACACATGTAGCTCTTGCATTGACAGCAAATATCGGTTCCACTTTCCTTTGAGCATACACATTAGTAACGTATAAAACACATTATCAAATTCATAATCTACACAAAAATTTATGAATGCGAGGAGACAATTTAAAGAACTCGAATAAACTGTATCCACTCTGTAAAATTAACTTGCTGGACCACATTATAATGCTAGTCTATGGATTATGCTGAAACTTCGAATATGTCTGTACATTTGCCTCTGCTTGTTAAATTAGTGACTCTGCACAAGAATCCAACTACTTAATAGCAAAGTCACTGTCCCATGTAGTACAGTGTTTGGTGCCACCAAAATGATTATCAAAACAAAAACTAAATGTTAAATGGGAACTAAAGACATAACAGATAAAGAGAATAAAAGACTAAAGAAATCTTACTAGTTCAACGGATTGGCATCCTGAAGGATGCTGAACATCGCCAACAGGAATAGAATTGGTTGTGATTTGGTCATTCAGATCAGCAGTTAAACTCGGTGGGTCTTCTGATATATCAACAGAGCAGTCAGGGATCATTATAGCTTCAACACTATCAGGTGAAAGAAACCCATCATGCTGAACACCTATATCACGGGGGGTGTCCAAAGAACTTTCATCACAGCCACAATGAGACTTGTCGAATACTCGGCAAACAACAAAACAAGCCTGCAAAAGGGATCAATTGTGAGGCCTCAACCAAAAGCAAGCGAGTAATATGAAGAAGAGAGAAAGAGAGAGTAGCTTAATAACCTGACCAACAAGCGCATACTCAAAAAGGACCCAATTGGTTCTGATCGCACTCTTACCGGGATTCCCCAAATAGAAAACAAACTCACTCTTATTCCCAATCACACTGTTCACAGCAGAATCCACCACCTGAACACCCTTATCTCGCATCTTCCAGAATCCCCCTTTTGTACTTCTCCCACTCGCCTCCGCAGCACTAACCTTGGTATAGCAATACCAGTGCTTCTTCATCCCGCCGCAACTGTACCCAAAACACGCATTCTCCGGTAGCTCAGAGGGTTGGTAGCTGTACAAGTCCACTTCCTTGATGAAATCACAGGCGTTAAAGTCATCAGAACCACCGGTGGCGTCACCCACCGCTCTACGGTTCTTATGAGTGAGGTAGTAGCAGAGCAGCTGCTCCTCAGAAGGGTAGAACCCACAACCCGGCGGCAGAGACAAGGCCATCCTGCTTGGTCGTTGGGTTTAAGGAGGGGTTTTGTTATGTACATATTACATATTAGATACCAAAGACAAAGACGAAAGAAGTGTCGTGCCCCTTAAGCTTGCCCATCACTCAAGTCAACAGTACACTGACTTCTCACTCTCCCTCTACCACATCAGCCACGTATCATTGGACAAATAGTAACCGTTAGATTGGAGACGCTTTTGGTTCTACGGTTGTGATTGGGACTGGGCCATGCGCCTCACTCGGAGTTAGACTATCATGCGTGTGGTAAACGTGGCAGCCTGTATGAGCGAGTTACAATGGAAAGCGAGCAAGGGGTAGTTACTGGAATAAAAGTAGCAAAACCGATGTTTCCTTGTCAGTGGACAGAGTGTACAAAATATAAACAAGTTTATTTAAGTAAATTTTTACTTTTAATTTTCAGGAAATCTTAATTTTATCTTTTTGTTTTTATTTTTTTCATAATCTAAATTTAATGTCAATTAAATATATATTATTTGAAAACATATAATAAAATTAAATTTGTAAGAATTTATTTTTGGAATTTTTTAAAATTAAAATAAAAGATATTTATAAATAAATTTTTATTCATTTTATTTTTTGGTTTTAATAAAAATATAATAAATTTTATTAATATCTATTAATAAATATTGTATTATAGATAAAACTATTTACTTTATTCATTTATTTATATGTTTTATCTAACATTTAATTATTCTCAGTAATAAAATTATAATTATATTGATATTAACAACTAAATATTTTTTTTTTTGAAAATAAAAATTAAAATAACAATATAAGTAATATCAAAAAGTCTTTAACCATTATTTTAAAAATAGAAAGAAAAAATTAGAGAATATTTTTAATAGTTTCAATTAAAACAAATTTTCATTACAATAATAACACTTAATATAAATCCTGCTGATACGTCTGGAGAGGTTCAGTGGTAAGCAATTTTACATTGAACTAGAAGTTATTTCCAAAAATTCTAATTAGGGCCCATAAATTATAAAATGAGAGAAGTTTATTTTAATCAAAGTGAAATTTTTAAATAAAAACTTATCATTTTGTGCCAGTAGAGAGGAAGAGCTTGTGTATCTCGGCCAACATGCTTAAAACTTACATACTTATCTAGCTTTGTTTTCCCTAATCTCTGATGGACGATTTGTTCCTAAGCACATGATCTAGTAGTCCTCAAGCCCTTTGATCAGGGGTTGCTTCATTGGTATCAAAGTCATAAGTGTTATTGATTGTGACTATAATATTCTTGGTGAGAGTGAGTAGGGAGGTATTATGAGATATGAATCTATTATCGAGTGAACCTATTCATCTTTCCTCTAGCTTATCTATAGCTAATCTTCCTTCTAATGTGAAGTGTACCTTATCTAATAGTATAGAACACCTTGTAGAAATAACTCATTTTCCTGAATAAAATCGTATTAATAATACTTATTTACCTTTGCTTTGTCATTACAGTATATATTCTCATGATCGTCCTTGAACAAAAAGTATCTTTATTATCCTCTCCACACACCGTCCTAAAGTAAAAGAAATCATCCAAAATTCTCGTTTAGAATAATGTGGTTTTCAAGCAACCTCAACAAAACAGTACGTGAAGCTCGAGATCCCTAAGGAACTCATCTCTCTCTGGAGAGAGTAGAACTATAAACATCTACACATTTGACTATACATCTTGTTCTCACCCTCCATGGAAGAAAGGTAATACCTACTACAGTTAGGATATTTCTTCTGGACACTGCCTACACGACATACCAAAACACATTAATTGGTACCTTGTTAATAACTCTCAACAATGGAATTGTCATCCTAACCATCGCCTCTTATTTCAATATCAAGTTAGATGATCCCATTTTATCTAAACGACTTCAAGTTTAGATCCAGATCACTGGAACAGTGCAAGATGTTACAATCATTATGACTACTCTTTACTACTAGATGATCTATTGTTTACATAATCATGCCATAGATCTCAACTTCCCAAACTCCACTTCTGATGCCTTGTACATGGTAGCAGAAAGAGCCCAAAATCTGACAACAATCATCCAAATCCTGAAGCAATTACAACCAATGGAGCTTGAAAAGTTGATGCCTACTAAATGGATCACTAAGTACCAAAAAGTGTTCTATGCTCCTCATAGGCATTCTTTCCATACCATTACTCCACCTATTCAAAAGAGCTTATGAGATAGAACCGCGAAATCCATGTACACCAAGCCTAGTGAAGATCAATTTGGACCCTCTCATACATCAGGCCTTGTTTTGATGATCTAACTAGTGTTCTCCCACTGAGAAGGCAAAGATGAATATGCGATCCATTATTTTAAACCTGATGGAGAACTTGTCTATGTTAATCATCATCTTAGACATTTTATCTAGGATGCAGATCTCTTTATGTGCGAACCAGACTGTAAAGTATGTTTAAACCCTGAATCAAACAGTGATGATGATGACAAGCTTTATAATCGACGACGAAGAGAAAAGAAGAACATGAAAAAGGAGATCTCTACTTGTCGACCTACTAGACAAGATCACTATAACCATGTTAGTCATAATTCTAAATCCAAGCCCATGACCAAGGAGTATTTGTGAAATTCTCAAAGTTGTTGATACAGATCATTTGATCTATCTAAAGTCAATCTTTAAATATCCTTAGCCAATTATTCCTTCTATTCCAGTTGTTCCTACTCCAACCATTCCGTGCATGATGGTTAATCCATATAAGGAAGACTTTCCTCCACTAAAGAGATGTAGTAATGATCAAAGGGTTTTCTCTAACCCTTATATTCATGCCTCTAGCATCAACTCTCATGGAAATATGCTTTCCAATCTTATTGATGAAATTCTCAACTAGCAGACTGATAATGCTTTAGCGCAGAACAAAGTCCTTTGACGAATTCATTCCAAACTTGATGGTTTGACTCATCAAATGCAGGCTACACATTAACGAGTTGATACACTCTCTGCAGAGATCCAGAAACTGTACAAATCTTACAAAGCTCAAATGATCCAACTTGATGCAACTCTTCAATATTATGTCGATACTCAATATTTTGGCCTTGCTTTCACCACCAAGGAGAAAGGACTCAGAAAGGTGAAAGAGATCCTTTAACGAATGGAATCTAAAATGTGAAAAGGACAGTCTAAAATTGTTTATTGAGCTTATCCTAGAACCATTATTGTTACCCAACCTACCTATCTTTCTCCAAGCTATCTTATCCCACACATCTATTCTCCAGCTTTGTACCCTAAAGAAGTTGACTATGAAAAGGTATTCAAGTTCAATTATCCGTTGATTAAACAATATATCCATCCTACCACCATTAAGCCCAAATAGAGCAAATTAAAGCCTAAACCTGAAAACCCTCCCAAGTTATCAACCTTACATACTAAACCTACTGATCCATACACTAAACCAATTGACCTGTGGAATAAACAATTACAAATCCACACTCCACACTCCACACTCCACTAAAACCACAACCTTCCCAATTTACCAGGAAAGATAAAACTCCTTAGACATATTTCATAGTAACTTTTACATTGGCATCTGTTCCTATCATCTTTGACGATAAATGCCCATTTAAGCATTCTAATTTAGCAACTCTTCCACTAACAATTATTCCAAAGATATCTGACGAAGAATGCCCCTTTGAGCATTCTAGCATCTCTAAACAATCATCTACAGTAGCTAAACTATCTGAAGTGTCTGAACCATCTTAAGATAAATCTGCATAGTTTGCTGACTTGACAGATCTAACTCAAGTTATGATGACCATGCCTTAACCTACAAAATTTGAGCCAAAAATAAGTGAAGCTGAGTCCACAGGAACTGAACCCTTAAGGCCTACCTGCCAACACCAACTCAACCAATACTTTAGGTCCCTAGTTTACATTTGATGATCTTCCACCTAGAAAATGGAGAGAGCATCTCCATGAATTTGACGCTTGAATTGATTTGCAAATGACTTAACCAAATCATCCTTTACGGGATATTTTGTCTGAGTTTACTTCTTATTTTACCGGTACATTAAGAGAATAGTGGCAAAGTCTTGATGAATATCGCATACTTGAATTCGTACAAGTTACATCTATTGGATTACTTCTTGGATTAATTCATAAAGAGTTCATTGGTGACTTTTAACTTATCGATAAACAAGTCAAACAATAATACTTTAAGATGAAGTGTTGTTTTCTAGATAGAAGAGATTAGCAAAAACATTTCCAACGTATGACGAAACGTTATTATCTAGTCAACGGTTTTAATGATGTTACTTTCTATTATATATACATTTCCTCTTTTCCAAAAGAATTACAACTTGATTTATAAAGGACAATAGTTGCACTTCAACAAGATATGAAAGACATATCTTTTAGTAAAATCTACCAGCTTGCCTTAGCTTCTTTTGATAAGCTATATGAACAATAGATGTTCTTCTAGAACATGATTAAAGGCGGTCCTCTGTTAAAGAAAACATGCAAAAAGTCATAACTGACGATCAAATGCAAGGAGAAAAAAGATTGTGAGTGTCACACAAAGAAGAAACATCATCACAAGAAGTTATCCTACAAGAAATTTCACAAATATCACATGTATCCTAAAGAGGGCCACAAGCCCTTCAAAAGAAAGAAATGCCGACATTTTTCATTTCTTTAAAAGGAGAAATCCTCAAGGAAAACCACCAGATCGTTGTTTTTTTGTGGCAAATCAGGACAATTTTCTCGTCAATGTCTTGATAAGACAAAAAGGGATATTGAATTCCTAGATTCTGTTGAAGTTATTATGCCAATCCATAATGATCATGGAAACATTGAAGATTTTATAGAAGAATAATATAGTGAGGATAAAGACACCAAGTTTGCTATTCCCATTGATTCCACTGATGATGATAATGATTCCTCTAATATATCCATTTCTGAAGATAATATCTCCAGTTCTGAAGTTGACTTGCTTTACATGTTACATCAACAAAAATCGTGTCTCAAGCTTGTCCCTAAGCCTATTCCTCGTCCCTATGTGCAAGTCCAGTTACTGTTCCAAGACAAGTACGATCGACCTATTAAAGTTATTGGGTACATGGATATTGGATCAAGTAGAACCATTATGAAGCCCAACATTTTACCTCCTGAAGCATGGAATTCCCATGATGAATATTTGACTGCTATTGACAGTAATACCTTTAAGATCGGGCTTATTATAAAAAGGAAAATAGGGATTTGTTTCTTCCTCAATTATCTGGTATAGACCAAGGTCCTTGGAAGTAATCTAGTTGGCCTAGATATTCTTATTCGAATGAATGTTTATTGTTAAGTATCTCCATTACAGATTCTACCCATAAGAGTCAGACGTTGTGCCAACTTTAGTTTTTACACCAACATCAGGAATGTATTTGAGCTTACTCAAGTACCACCATCGTATAAAGCCTTGAGAGAACAGTTTCTGGACTATTGTCCTCAATCCAATGCACAGTTCTCTCATTAAAATTTTGTATGGAAAAATGTTAATTTCTTCATTCGTCTTCCTTTCAAAAAGAATGAAGATATCAATCCTACTAAGGTTACTCATTCAGGAATGAACCCTGATGATCTGAGATTGGCATAAGAAGAGTGTGCTATTCTTCTTCAATAAGGACTTATTAAGCCCACTAAATCAAGTTGGACTTGTTAAACTTTTTATGTCAATAAAAGATCTGAACAAAAAAGAGGGAAAAAAGACTTTATTCATTAACAATAAACCTTTCAATGTTTTTCTACAGGATGATAAATTCCCACTGTCAAAGATTAGTACACAGGTACTATTTCTAAAGGAAGCTACCATCTTCTCCAAGTTTGATCTTAAAGTAGGATTTTGGCAACTTGGAATTGACCCTCAATACAGGTATAAGACAACTTTTTGTATTTTGAATGCCCAATATTAATGAATTGTTATGCCGTTTAGACTTAAGATTGCCCCTTCACTATTTCAAAGGGCTATAATGAAGATATTTGAGCCCATCCTCCACAGTGCATTGATCTACATAGATGACATCTTGCTTTACTCAAAAACCCATGAAGAGCATCAGGTTTTACTTCAAACCATATTAAATCTTACCAAGCAGTATGGGATTATGCTCTTAACGAAAAAAGACATATCGGGACACCCCAAATACAATTTTTAGGTATGCATTTCCACAACAGATTCTATCAGCCTGGTCCACATATTGCCGGTTAACTACTTCATTTTCCTGATGAATATCTCACAACCAAATAGATACAACAATTCCTTAGAATTGCTAATTATATCTAAGATTTCATTCCTCATGTGGCTGATTATACATTGTCCCTATCAAAATTGCTACAAAAGAATCCACCACTATGGGGAAAGGAGAAAACTAGAGCCATACAATATTTAAAGCAAGTCTGTCAACACCCACCAGCCTTGAAAATTCTTGACAAAGGCTAGAACATTCTCCAATATTGGAATGTTATTCTCACCAAAAGGATTTCACACTATAAATTCACCATTCACCTTAACATAGGTAACATCCTAGTTGTTTTCTTATCTTTTCCTTTTAGTGTGATCACTACCTCAAACCATATCCCTGTTGGATCCGAGACCCAACTGCTTAAACTTAACACTCGTAACCCCACTGTTTAAACTAAACATGATCACTCTTAAATCGAATCTGAAACGAAACAAAAAACAATGAATCGGATCATATAGCGAATCAAAGCGAAGCAAACACATGAATCGGAAATGAAATCGAATAAA
>JANJEY010000006.1:8264908-8281037 GCA_024703695.1 Erythroxylum cataractarum
TATTTGATTCCCAAAGTTTCTCAAACTTTATAATTAAGTCCAACTTAATTAAATTGATTTTTCTTTCACAAATTGCTATTTGATGTGTGACTCATTACGTTCCTAAAAAGTTGACAATGATTATAAATTATAATTATAATTCACAATTAGAATTAGATAAATTAAAACTCATTTTAATTTATCTTTAATCATTCAATTAAATAATTCATAATCATAAATCATGATTAACGTCTAACAACATATCATGTTTACCCAAATATCAGAAATGTCAAAGTGATTAACTTATCATGTCTATGCATGGCTATAATGTATAATTTAATCCTTTCGTCATCCAATATTCTAATTGGACAGAGTATGGATATAGGGTCTACTCTTATCATCCAATTATGTTTGTTCTTGCTAATTAGTAATTGATTTATAATTGAAATTTGAAAACTTCTTTTCAAATATCAATTCACTCTGTCCAGAGAATTCCATAAATCATTACCAATAAAAAACAGTAGAATATTTTCTTTAATTACTTTAGAGTGACGGATCCTTTATCGACTTACTCAACTATCTACATATGGTTCATACTGTATCCAATTACTATCGACATAATTATCCTAGGACAATTCATAAGTAGTATCAAAACATAATAATTCCCACACTAAATACCTTGGTAATCTCAAGTCTGAGGATTAATTATATAACCATCATTATGAGAAAATTCATAGACACATAAATAATATTTCATTCAAAATTCTCATAATCGGGTCAGTTCAATAACTTATTCTCTAATAATCACCCACACATTAGTTTAAGTATCTCTATATTTTAATTAATGAGATCAATTACTTTCTTCATAAGAAAGAAACATAATGTGTGCTAATTTTACCGTTTCAACAATATCCAGTCTTGATGAAACTACAATTAAGAACATTTAGGAATAATACATAAGTGTGTATTGAATCTCATAAATTATGATCTCATCGTAATTTTAATTACATAGTAATTATTTCAAAAATTTTATCTTTACAAATAATAATTAAATAATTAACAAATTCATAAAAATAAAGAATACATTTAATCATTTAATTATAATGTCATATAAATATTTACGATCAAAATAAATTAACTGCAAAGGTAGAAACTAACAATGACAAGAAAATCATCTGGGTTACAGTGGATCACCTCATAAAGTATGACCATGTCATTGCCTTACCACCGAAATACATAACTTCTCTGGTTGTCATCTTCATGACCAAAATCTTCAAGCTATATGGTATGTCAAAATTGATAATGACTGACTTTGATCCTATTTTTATTAGCAATTTTTGGAACGAAAATTTCAAGTTGTAGGGTATAACATTTACCTACAGTAGTGCTTACCACCTGTCAGACCGATGATCAGCTGGAAGCAATGTATAGAATTCCGTTCCGTACCGGCCGGTACGTACCGTTCCGGCCTAAATCCGGTACCGAATTTCAAGTTTTGGTACCGGATTTAAATACCGGTTGGTACCGGCCGATTTCGGCTGTATCGGTCGGTACCGAAAATTTTAAAAAATTTGGGGGTATTTTTGCAAAATTTTAAAAATTTTCAAAATCTCTTCCCTCCCTCTCATTCCCTCCTTTTTTTTTTTCAAACTTTTTAAAATAATAATAAATATTTTGTTACTAATAATAATTATAAATTAAATAAAACTTAAAAATAAAATATTTTAATTTAAATTACTAATAAATTATTTTTATTTAAATTTATTTTAATATTTTATATAATATTTATTAATAAAGTATTAATATAAATATTTTATTTTTAAAAATAAATAAATTAAAAATATTATTTATAAACTAATATTTATTTTATATATTTTTAAAAATCAAAATTTAATTGAAATGTATATATTTTAAAAATATATTTTAAATTTAATTATATTTATTAATCATTATTAAATTAATTTTATAAATTAAATTATTGTTTATAATTTTTAAAGACACGGTTAAAAATGTACAATTGTATATGAAAATAACCTATTTTGAAAGTTTAAAAATATTTAAAGACCATTTTATAAATTTAAAATTTTACCTAAAATGATATTTTGATATTAAATATCGGTACTATATTGTATTAAAATTTAATTCAGTATTAAATCGTATTCGTAACATTGGTCTTGGTGGAAATATTTATTTTAAGATTTGGCCCGGATCCAAGAAGCCAAAAATGGCTTGTCCCGCCGTCACAGGACCCTTTGCCAAAAAGATGTCCCTTCCTTTTTTTAATTTTAACCACACGTTTATACAAGTCCCCCACACGAACGTGTGAATAGGAATTAGGAACAGAAACAAGAATATTTTTTGTCCCACAAACACCCACACCTCAGTAGCGACAGCATCAACAAGGTAAAACAAGTCGTTCATTGGATGCTGCTACCCTCCCGCATCTTTTAACACTAATCCTCTCATCCTCTCAGGCTATGCAACTGGTAAGGGGGTGCTTACAAACAATAAGCCAAACATCACTTGCCATAACACTAATAATCTGATCAAACAAATGCCAAAACCCATTTTAAAACCGGAAATCAGTTAAAGACTCCAAAACATCCATAATTGAAACTGTCAATCAACTCTTATCAAGAGCTGTACGCAAGGTTCGAAGTTCAAACCAAACCAAACTAAAGAAAGTAGATGAGTCCTGCTCTACCGACAAAACTTTATAAGTTTTATCATTAAACTATTAACACACTCTTTTCAACCAAGGTCGAAATAAGTTAGGGGACCAGGTTGTCGCCGAGGGACAACGAGGCAAGCTGATCAGCTGGATTGTTGGCCTGCTGCTGGGCAGCAACACTCCTAAGAACCTCCATGGCCTCGGAAACTTTTGCCTTCAAAGCCTCAGGTGACTCGAGCAGATGTAAGACTTCAGTCTGATCCATCTCCAGAAGCATCCCAGTGACCTTCGCTGCTGAATCACGTTCCAGCTGTTCTACTAGAGGGTACAGACTTTCACCCAGCAACTGTCAACCACAACCCAAAAGCCAGATTTCAACACCAATACAAGCTCCAGGCTCAACAAAGCATAACAAGGAACATAGAATCAAAGATAATCATGGTGGCATACCGTCCTTTGTTGCTCTAGAGTTGCATTTGCAAGAGCTGTAGCCAAAGCAGTGACAGGCAAAGGCTGCCCCACAGGGGTATCTCGCACAGAAATACCACCAATACCCTGGGGAACAGATCGCATGCCTAGCATTGGACCATCTGGCACATTGCGACCAGGAGGGTAACGATAAACACGCCCCCTAGGTAGCATCTGAGACAAGCATTCTACTTTTTTGAATAATTTGTAAGAAAATAAAAACAATAAAAGATGCAATGAAATAGGAATATCAATTTCTCGTGACCTGCTGCTGCATCAGAGGAACAGGGTGCTGACCCGGCTGAACAAGACCTGAACCATGTCGTCCTCCAGCACGTTGCCCCTGTTGACCCTGCTGAGCCAAAGGTACAAAGAAATTTGGCATAGGTGCACCAGGTCTCATACCAGGAACAAGTTGCTGCTGGTAGCCAAATCCAGCCTGTGACAGATTGACATAAAGAACATTTCTCCTACAATCGCTTGGCTTAATACTCTAAATGTGCATGAACCAAAACAATATATATATATAAATATATACAATAAGAAGGCAGGATGGCTAAGTCACCTGCGGAGGAATGATAGTTGGTGGGGCTTGACCATATAAAAATTGCTGCCCCATACCTGGTGCACCAGGAGGGTATATTGGCATTCGCGGAGCCACAGAAGGTGCCATGGCAATAGGCCTCATTTGCGAAAACTGAGCCTGCACATAAAAAAAAATTCAAGAACAGAAATCACAAGAAGTCATATCTGTAATTGTCTGCATATTTGTAGCTACCAAAAGTAATGACACAACGACAATTTGTGGCACTAGTCGATCATATTTAGCAAATATAAGAAATTCTGTCATAATGAACAATACCCATACTGTGTTCATGATGCTATAGCACTCCATCTTCTATAGTAGAAGCCATAGCCTTACAGTCATTAGTATACTTAGGTATCTAGGATCAAACAAACATCATTCTACCACATAAGATCATGTGCCAAGGACTTAGCAGAGTGCCAAGATCCTAAATTAATGACAACATAGTCCTCCTCAACAATTTGTCTGCTGTCAAAACACAACTGCAAGAAATGATGCATCTCTATAACCTTTCAGATGTAACTTGTTAGGTAAAGGAAATACTATATTTCCCCAAAGGTGAAAGAAATATGAATCAATTCAACTCAACATGATAGAAGTAAAACCATAATATATGAGCATATAGAGAGTTGGGAACAACATACACCAAAGAAATAAAATAACAAACCAAAAGTCAAAGACAACACCCTTGATGAAATTAAACTAATAAAAGAACATTCTATGACAATATCATGTTTAACCACCAAAGACAATACCTGAAGCCTCGCTCTTCTTTCTTCTTTTCGTTGTGCAGGTGCCACATACAGTGGTTTGTTAACAATCATTTTCCCATTCATCTCAGCTTGCTGATTAACCATAACAATAAAAATAACTACAATGAATGATAATGATAAAAGGAAAAACAATCACAAATGTTCAGACTTACAGCCCGTGTTGCTTCTTCAGGAGTAGAGAATGCAACAAATCCAGAACCTTTGCTGATTCCACTAGGATCGCGCATGACCTGAAAGTCCAAAAAGTAGAAAAATATTTGGCTAGGCCACAAGCCAGGTTAACAAGTCTCCTATAACAACATGCCAACGACAACATACCTTGCATGACGTAATTGTGCCAAACCCAGAAAATAATTCTTTCAGCTTTTCATCATTGATGCTATCATCCAAATTCTTGACATAAAGATTCACCCCTTGGTACTTATCCACAACTTCTTTCAAACTTTGCTCAAATCGTGTCTTCAATTCAAGCTCCCTTTCAGACTTCTTTTGGGCTTTCCCCACATACCAGTCCTTGCCATCAAATTTCTGCCCATTGAGAGCTTCAACAGCTTTAGCAGCATCATCAGCATTTTCAAAGTTGACAAATCCAAAACACTTCGACTTTCCATTTCCATCTCTCATCACAACAGCACTGGTGATTGAACCATATTTACCAAAAACATTCTTTAAATCATCATCCGTTGACGATTCGGAGAGATTTTTAACATAGATATTATTAAATTTTGAATTATTCAGAGAACTTTCTCTTTCTTGCCTACGAAGAAAGTGCCCAACATACACTTGTTTATCATTTATCAGCATGCCATTGAGTTTATCTATAGCATTTTGAGCAGAATCCTCACGGTCAAATTGTACAAAACCATATCCTTTTGACTGTCCAGAAGAATCAGTAGCCACTTTGCACGAAAGGATGTTGCCAAATGAAGAAAAGGTATCAGAGAGAGCTTTGTGGTCAATAGCCTTGTCCAGGTTCTGCAGTCACCGTAACACAATGCTAAGTAAATATCAACAAGTCAAGGATATAACTTAAAAGAGAGATAAGAACAACCTACTTCCCTGCACAAGAAGTGAGCTGGAGAGAGAGGAAGAGGGTTGAAAACGGCAGCTCAACAATAGGGAAAGAAAGCAGATAAATCACTGATAGTACCTTGATAAATATATTCGCCATTCCACTTTTACGAATACTGGGATCCCTATGGGAGTACATGATCCTGATGGGCTTGTTGTTGAGTGGAGTATAATTAAGTACATCCAATGCCCGTGCGGCTGAACAGAAGAAGTGTAAGCACATTTTGTATGGAAAGACAGTGACATGAAATCTGATATAATTTCAAGATATAGGAAGCAACCATACAGGCTGCAACAAAGACTAAAGCCCCAACTGCCTCTTTCGCATTTCTTTTTCTCCCCCTTCAGATAAAAGTGATCTAAGACATGATTCACTATGTATCATGTATGAATCCCTCAGACTAACAATCATCCATATATAAGCATATCCAAATACTGCTAATATTCACAAACCAAAAATAGTCGAGCCTCTCCCAGAATCTCAATCTGAGTCCATTGGTACAGCCATAAAAACATGTGAGAATCAACTCAGTATAACTCCTTTTAACCATTCGACTCATATTAATCCCTTAAATCATATCACCAAATTTACAACCAGTATATTCAAATTCAGTTTTTGCTACTTGACATCTCGAACTTTACATGGCCTTCGTACCACGCCTATTCCAAGTACAAATACATTGAACACAATAAAGGGCGGTGATAATTGTTCCAACTCTGTCAAAAGGGTATAATTCAGTCCCCCATCCTTCTTTGTTATCCCCACAAAAGATTTTCAATGAACCACTTCAAAAACTTTCTTGACCCTAACAAACCTCATCTCCCCCGAATATAACACACTCAGAGTTGTAGTATTCAACTATTAACAATTAACCACAAATCACCATCGAAATTCCTTATGATGCCACTAATTGCAAAGTGTTATGATGAGAACTATTTATTTTTAAAATAAATTCAATTAACTAAGCGAAGACACGAGACTAACCGTCCTGAGGGTCGCTATAGTTAACATAACCATAGCCGAGAGATCGCCCACTCGTCAAGTCCCTGCAGACACGAACCGAAACGACCTGACCGATCTGATTAAACAGATCGTAGAGCTGCGAGTCGTTGACGTTCCAGTCCAGATCTCCAACATACAATGATGTCGTCGCCAGCGGGGCTCCAGCACCACCACCACCGGCCGTCGGTCCCGCCACTCCGTTCGCACCAGACACCGGAACCGCCGCCTGATGCTGAACTTGAATATGCGCCATCTTTAACAGCCACCAAAACAAGAAAAACCTTATAGATCCTTCTTTTCCCTTCTTATCGCTACTCTGTTTTTTTGTTTTTTATTTTTCCGTACTTTCCTGTCCTGTGTTGTTCTGCAAATCAACCTCGAGGGATAAAGTAATCACAGACTTAAATCGAACAGATAACCTCAGCCCTAGGACTAGACGTCTAAAACCGTAAATTTGTTGATTTTTTGGAAGTAAGAGCAAAGAGAGGCGTAGACGGTAATAGGATCGTCGACGTCGACGACGACGACGAATGACAACGTCGGAGAGAAATTTTTTTGGGTTTTTTGGGATAGGATAATAAAATTTGGGACGGCAGAACAAAACTGCACCGCACCGGAAGAGCAGTAACTGTGGGGGTTATATAGTGGGAGTTATTGGGAACACGAAACCCTAAGACTTCTCTTTGAGAACGCTTACTCTTGGACCGTTCGATCTCATGATGTCCCACTCGCGACGGTTTTAGTTTGACGTCTATGATTAAGCGGTTACGATGCTTGTGTGAGGAAAGTCACGTGCTTTCGGGATTTTACAAGTTGTTGCCTTCTCGTTGATAGCTTTTGTTTCTCGTGCTGTCTGTTTGAACGCTAATGTGAGGAAAGTCACGTGCTTACGGGATTTTACAAGTTGCCTTCTCACAGGGGGTTTTGTAGCCTTTGTTTTCCTCAGTTGACAAGTAAAAGGAATTGTGTTGCCTTTTACTTAATATTAACCTCATTTCGCTCTAAGTAAGTTAACCAATCTTCATTTGAATAGTCTTATTTATTTAAGGTTGTTAAATTTCACGTGCACAATCACACAATCAAAGCAGTGAAAGTAAAGAAAGAACGACACAAAGATTTAATGAGATTCGGTCAATGAAGACTATATCATTGGGCAAGAGTAAAGAGAGTATTTTTACTATGAAGAAAAACGATACAAGTTGATCTCTTTTACAACCAGGTCTTTATTTTCCTTACAGAAAACAGATCTATACCGCAAGGGCTTCGCCCCTCGCACAGCCCAAGCCCTTCTCTTCTAACATAGATTTCTGTTTTTATCCAATTCGGGTCGCACCGCGAGCTTATCGAGTCAGGTCGCTATTCGAATCCACCACAATTTCAAGACAAATAATAACAAATCTTCCCCTTTGCTTGAATTCTCTTCTTCAACAAGAAAATCATCACTCTGTCTTGTACACAGCCCTAGCAAGGCCACTACTCAGTACTGCACACACAAATCAAGTATAAGCAATGCCTAAACTTGTTAACTGGGACTGCCTTGGTCATTATATCAACTGGATTATCATGTATAGACACTTTCTTCACATCAACCACACCTTGTGATACAATATCCCGAATAAAATGATGCTTGACATCAATATGCTTTGTACGCTCATGATACATCTGGTTTTTGGTAAGATGTATGGCACTCTGGCTATCACAAAACACTAAAGTCTTATCCTGAACCAAACCAAAATCACTTATCAGACCCTATAACTAAATAGCTTCCTTCATTGCTTCTGTAACAGCCATATATTCAGCTTATGTGGTAGACAATGCAACAACAGCTTGCAAAGTCGCCTTCCAACTAATGACACTTCCAGAAAGAGTAAAAACATAACATGTCAGCGATCTCCTCTTATCTAAGTCCCCTGCATAGTTTGAATCAACATAACCAACAACTGAACCACACAAGCTAGCCTTGTCAAAAGTCAAACCAATATCTGTAGTACCCTTTAGATATCTCAAAATCCATTTCACAGCCTATCAATGTTCCTTTCCAGGAGATGTCATGTATCTACTCACAACACTAACTGCATGTGAAATATCAGGACAAATGCAAACTATAATATACATAATATTACCCACAGCACTCGAATATGGAACACTCGACATCTGTTCCATATCCTTATCTGTTTTCAACAAAAAGTCTACAGACAATATGAAATGAGAAGCAAACGAGACAGATACAGGCTTGGCACCTGTCATATGAAACCTCTGAACTTAACATATGATCGTTGAGATAACATAAGTTTCCCAACACTTCTATCCTATGTTATTTCCATCCCTAAAATTTTCTTTGCTGCACCCAAATCCTTCATCTCAAACTCTTCACCTAACTGCTTCTTCAACAAAACAATCTGTGACATACTTTTAGCAACAATAAGCATGTCATCCACATACAACAACAAATACACAAAAGAATCATTTGCAAGTGTCTTATGACATACACAACTATCATATAAACTTCGTGTATAGCCATTATGAATCATGAAAGTATCAAACTTCTTATACCACTTCCTAAGGGACTGTTTCAGACCATACAAGAATTTCTGAAGCAAATAAACATGATTTTCCATACCTGGAGCGACAAAACCTTCAGGCTGACTCATATAAATCTGCTCCTCTAACTCACAATGCAAGAATGCAGTTTTTACATCTAATTGCTCAAGCTCTAAGTCGTGAATAGCCACCATAGCTAACAAGACCCTAATAGAACTATGTTTCACAATTGAAGAGAACACTTCATTATAATCTATACCCTCCCTCTGAGTAAAACCCTTAGCCACTAATCTTGCCTTATATCTAGGTGCTTCAACCCCCGAATTGCTCTCTTTCCTTTTGAAAACCCATTTGCAGCCTACTACCTTCTGTCCCTTTGGCAATGGAACAAGCTTCTAAGTCTGATTCCTGTGAAGAGACTCAATTTCTTCCCCCATAACACCAATTCATTGATTTGCTTCTGAACTTCAAATAGCTTCTTTATAGCTATTAGGCTCCTGCACGTCAACTATCTCTGCAATTGACAAAGCAAAAGCCATTAGGTTTGCATATCCAACAAGATTTCCATCAGCAACATTTTCATACCTCTGTGGTGGTCTAATCTATCTCCTCTCTCTGCCTGTTGCAATGTTATATGGTTGTTGTTGCTCAGGTGCATCATGAACATCAACATCTTACACCTCCTCCACTATTAAATTACTGGACTGAGCTAGTGGAGTTTCAATCTCAAGCTCCATTTGATCTCTGACATCGTGATCTGATCCTGCTATCGTCTTCTCATTCTGACTATCTAGTGAGACAGACTCATTGAATGTCACATCCTTGCTGATAATAAAACCTGGAGAATTCTTATCTGTGCACCACAACTTGTAAACTTTCACTCCAGATGCATATCTTAGAAATATGCATTTCTTTTGCCCTTGGCTCAAGTTTACCATCTCTCACATGAATATATGCAAGACAACCAAATACTCTTAAATTAGAGTAATCAATAGGTGAATCGAACCATACCTCAAAAGGAGTTTTGAACTCAATAGTTGTAGATGGAGATCTGTTAACCAAATAGCAAGCTGTATTGATTGCTTCAGCCCAAAAATCTTTGCTCACACTTGAATGTGAGAGCATGCTTCGTGTTCGGTCACAAAGCGTTTTGTTCATCCTTTCTGCAATACCATTCTGTTGTGGTATGCCTACACAAGTACGGTGTCTTACTATGTCATCCTTGCTGCAGAAGTCATTGAACTCGAAATTACAAAATTCCAACCCATTGTCGATGCAAAGATGCTTCACTTTTCTTTTTGTCTGCCTTTCAACCATCGTCTTTCACGATCTCATCCTAATCTTCTAAAGACTGAAACTAGATCCCCCATTAAACTTCTCTACTTTGTATTTTGCAGAAGACGAAGACGCCATCTTAACCTCAAATTATGCGCAGATAACCCCAAGTTCTGATACCAATTGTTAAATTTCACGCGCACAATCACACAATCAAAGCAGCTAAAGTAAAGAAAGAACGACACAAAAGTTTAAAGAAGTTTGACCAATGAAGCCTACGTCTTCAGGCAAAAGTAGAGAGAGTATTTTCACTACGAAGAAAAACGATACAAGTTGATCCCTTTTACAAGCAAGTCTTTATTTCCCTTATAGATCCAAGCCCGGAGCTCAACACGGATTTTCGTTTTTATCCAATTTAGGTTGCACCGCGAGCCTGTTGGGTCAGGTCGTCATTCGGATCCACCACAATTTTAAGACAAAATAATAACAAAGGCCAACTATTTTATTTTTATTTTATTTTTGTGTTTTTAATTTATGTTTTAAATTTATAAATTTTCATAATTTATTAAATTTATAAAAAATAATTTTCATTGTAAGTTATTATTTGATTTACTATCAATTAAATATATATTATTTTACTATATAATATTAATTTATTAATTATACTTATTTTATTTTAATTATTATTAATTACTTTAAATTTAGTTTTTAACAAATAAAATTGTCCTTGAAATTTTAATATTTATTTAATATATATACTTAGAATATATCTTAAAATACCCAAATTTCAAATAAAATTAGTTTTCATAATTAAAAAATATATTAATAAATAAATATGAAATTATAAATGAAATTTTACTTTAATTATTTATTTATAAGTAAAATGAAATAAATGAGACATTTTATTTAATTCATAAAATTTTATTTTTATATTTTATCTAATATTTAATTATTTTAGTAATTAAAATATTATTATATTTCATAATATCAATCAAATAAATTTTATTTTTTAAAAAATTAAATTTAAAATAAGAAACAAAAACTAAAATCACAATAAAAATAAAAGTGAAACTAAACCCATACAATTTAATAATTAGATGGTAATTTAACTTTTAAATTTTAATGAATTATTGTGTTTTTGATAGTCTATAATCTTTGGTCGTAAATCGTAATTAACTATATAAAATCCAATTAATTATCCCATCTTTCAAATCAATGTGCATAAACTACGGATCGAATGGATGCATTCGTGCATTTAGAAAGAATTTGTCGCCTTTTATTTACTTTCATCTAATGCAGCGATTTTGCATTTATTTATCCTGACAAAAAAAAGAACATTAAAAAAATTCAACTGATTTATTTATAATTTTTTTAACTATTTAATTTTTGATTTAATTTTTAATTTTTCTGTTTAATGTGTTGTAATAATTCTTCTTGTTTAAAACTATTTAATTTATTAATTAATAAAAATTATAAATTAATAAATTCTTATAAACTGAACTAAATTATTTAATTTTCATTTAACAATTTTATTTTTTATTAAACTTCAAATTTTTTAAAAGATTTGACAAACTATACGAATTAATCCTTAAAATTTCTATAAAAATGAGAAATGGCATGACTGACTGACTTCCTCCGTGTTTTGCATTTTCCAAACGTTATTAATTTGCAGCTTGGATGCCTTGAGGAACTTCACGATACGTGTGGAGGCTACCTTTTGCTTGAACTTCACGATACTTGGAATGTTTGCATTTTCCAAACTTTTCGCAATTTATAAGTTAATCCTTAATATTAATACATGCTTGTTGAACAATTATTATTTATATAAAACTTAATAATATGCACCTTATATTTTCTTATTAAATGAATATCATTATTTTTATTGGACGTTAATTTCTTATATCGTTAATGAATTTTACCTAAAAAATTAGTTTATGAACATGTATTAACATTAAGGGTGAACTTAGAAAAATCAAAACTTTAAAGTTATTAAAAAATTTTGTAGTAACTTTAAAGATATATGCATATCGTAGTCTATAAAAGTATGTATCATTTATGTTTTCCCTTTACTACGTAATAAAAGGTGTACTATAAAAAGTAAAAACTTATTGTGTTTATTATCCACAATTTGATGATTGGTCATAAAAATTAATAGCTTCTCTCTTTTAAGAAAAAAAAATTTAAATAGAAAAATTCTTAACCTTATCCTCTCTCAAACAGGAAAAATACACGAAAATAGATTTATTGTAAAAATATAATTTCTTCATGTATTAGATAAATAGCACCTAGGGTGATAATGAGTGAGCACGAGTTTGGATTTGAAACTTTGTGGTTATGCCCTAATTCGACATGAAACTCGGTCGAACCGAATTTCGGTTTAAGTTTAAGTTCTATCAACTTAAGCAACCCCAATTCGATTACGTTTAATTGGGCTTGAGCAGCCCAAAACTCAATCAAACATGGCTCAAATTCAAATTTTTTATTTTTAAAAATTAAAAGACATCGTTTTTATTATAAAAATTTAGACTTTGATTTAAGTAGCTCGAGAAGTACCTGGTTAAAAGATCAGATTCTCTGGCTCAGGTACTTAAATGGATGGCTCATATCCTCTGACACAGGCTAGGTACACCTGTGCTAAAGGATCTGAGGGCCCTAGTTAAAACCTCAAAATTAAAACTTAGTCATATTAGGTGGAATTATGGTGACCAAGCCTTTTCATTTTTAATTCCACGATAAATATACAAGTTCTCATGTTAATATAGATGTAATATTTCAATTCTCTCTTTGATTGTATATATTCAAGAAATTAATCCCTTGTAACAATAAACTTCTTATTATCTTTTAAATTTGTGAACTTTAATTTGTGGATGACTAAAAGTTTAAAAGTACTTAGTGGTTAACGCACATTTAAAATTTTGAGAATAGAATAATATTTTCTTCACTAATTTTAAAATATATTAGCTTTTATTCTAGTTAAGTTCTCGATAACATTAAAAATTACCATCCTCTTGATGTTATTATAAAGTTGTAAAATAAAAAAGAATATTAGAATCACGTCAGCTTGTATTTGGGTGTGGTGTAATAATCAAGTCAAATCACGAACAAAGAATATAATTTCACAGATTTCATAAACTTTTTTTAACGTGTTTTTGTGCATTTATTAAACTTTTTTATATTGATTCATTATATAAGGTTTGAATTAAATATCAATCTTATTTTTGTAGATACTGTGATTGTAATAGGGATCTAGATCAATATTATAATATGTGGTATGAATTAGTAGTCCTTTATTTTCAAATATAAATTTATAACAGTTGAAAATCTTATTTAAATTTTATAAAAATAATATTAAATGTTTAGACTATCAAATTGAAGTTTTTAGAATTTGTTTAGGAAAATATGAGAAGTTGAAGAAGTGATTCTAAACTTAAGACCATGGACCTTTAGATTTTACCCTAAAACTAAGGAGTTTCTTTCTTATCTAAACCTAAGACATATGTCTATACAATTTTTTTATATTTTAAAGCTAAGAAATTCATTTCTTACCCAACTTGTGAATTATGGGCCAATATTTTTTTATCTTCAAATCAAAGAGTTTATTTCATACTAGAAATATGGCTTAGAAAATTTTACATTTTTGTTCCTTCAAAGAGGGAGTTAAAAGTTTTTCCTTAGACCTAAAACTTCTTAACCTTTACTTTTTTATCGTCCACCAATGAACTGAAAGATTTCACCTAAATCTAGGACCAATCAGCCTTTAAATTTTTTATTAGAAGAGTTATTGTTACGAATTTAGAGCCACTATCCTTAGATATTAAGGTCTTATTGCCATCTCCAGAGTGTTATTACAATAACAACAACATTCAATATAAATTCCGTTGAAGCGCTGAATCTGAAGAGGTCTAGTAGTACATAATCTTATTCCTAATTAGTAGAGAGATTATTTTCAAATTGACCACATGATGAAGAAAAAAATAAAAAATAAAAAATAAAAATATTTATATATTATAAATAATAAAGAAATAATAATAACGAAAAACATTGTTTAAAAAATAATAATGATAAATATATGTAATGGTTAAAAACAAATAGTAATAAATAAAATAAAGAAACTAATAATAATATACAGTAAAAATAAAAATACTGGCGGACATAGTAGAGATAATAATAAAAATAATAATAATAATAATAATAATAATAATAATAATCATCATCATCATCATCATAATAATAATAACAATAACAACAATAAATTAATATTAATACTAATAATACTAATAAGTAATTACCTCTTGGGGTAATTACAAGAGGCATGAGTTAAAAGATAAAAAAGAACTGTTTGGATCTCTTTACTAAGGATCCTTTATCTAAATCCTAACATATCAAAGTTTTCTATTGTAGGTCATATCCTCGATAAGTTTCAACATTATTATATCATTTTTTATCACCTCCCCTAATTCTTCTTAGGCTTCCTTATTTTTCTCTTTCAATCTCTAAGTACAATTCTTCCGCATCTTCTCACTAGAGAATCCTGATGTCTTCTCTTAACATGACCAAATCACCTAAGTTTTGCCTATCTTAATTTGTTTATAATATTAGCAACCTTTAATTTGTCCCACACCATTACATTCTTGACCTTTTTAGTAGATTGCACATTTAACGGAGCATCTTCATCTATGTTACCATTAGCTTATGTACATGAATTTGTTTGATGGGCCAACATTATGAAAATATGAAGAGAGAGAAAAATATCTGATTCTCTATTAACGTAATAAGCTCAAAAAAAGAGCTTAAATACAATGTTAACAATTTGTAATCTGTAAATCTGTACATCCCCCCTTAAGTTGGACTTTGATGAAAATCAAGCAAAGCCAACTTGGACAATAAACGGTGAAAGACAGGAGCCGTAAGAGGCTTAGTGAAGAGATCAGCAATCTGCAAAGAAGAAGCCACATGAATCAGGGAAATGAAACCTAGTTTATACTGATTCCTCACCACATGACAGTCAATGTCAATGTGTTTAGTGCGCTCATGGAAAACAGGATTACAAGTTATGTGAATAGCAGATTTGTTGTCACAATAAAAAGGAACCGGAAGAGAAACAGAAACCCGTAAATCAGCAAGTAAATAGCTAACCCACTGCAACTCACAAACAGCAGATGCCATTGCTCTATACTCTGCTTCGGCCGAACTGCGAGAAACCGTGGTTTGACGCTTTGTCTTCCAAGAAATCGGACAACTACCCAAGAAAATGCAAAAGCCCATCAAAGACTTCCTAGTCGTAAGACAAGAGGCCCAATCCGCATCTGAATAAACACGCAATGACAAATCCGAATGAGCAGAAAAATGAAGACCCAAAGAAGGATTAACTTTGAGATACTTCAACACATGAATAGCATGATGCAGATGAACCTCTCTCGGATGCTGTAGAAATTGACTAAGCTGCTACACGCAATAAGTAATGTCAGGCCTAGAAAAATCCAAATACAACAAACGACCAACCAGACGACGATACTCCTGAGGATTCTGCAAAAGAGGACTATTATCATCAAGAAGATTACCACCCTTAGGGAAAGGCACAACCTTAGGTTTAGAACCAAGAAGACCAGCATCCGCTAGCAAATCCAGCACATATTTTCTCTGATTGAGATAAATACCAGTCTCATCTCGAATAAGCTCCAAACCCAAGAAATATGTAGCCACACCTAAATCCTTAATGGTAAATTGCGCATGAAGAGCAGACTTGACACGAACAATAGTTG
>JANJEY010000006.1:8341031-8367381 GCA_024703695.1 Erythroxylum cataractarum
GAATATTATTTAGCTGATAGTATTTATCCAAAATGGTCTATCTTGATATAAACCATTCATGATCCCCGAGACCAAAAAAAGAAGTTATTCGCGAAGATGTAAGAAGCATGTAGGAAGGATGTCGAGCGTGCATTTGGAGTTCTCCAGTCAAGATTTGCAATTATCAAGAGATCGGCACATTTTTTTGGAAAAATTCATATTATATGATATTATGTCAGTATGCATTATAATGCACAATATGATCATTGAGGATGAATGTGATACTCAAGCAGTCATACAAGATTGGAATGAAACGCTAGCCCCTGAAATTAATATCAATAAAGACGATACAGTTATATTTCAAGAATTCCTTGCTAGACGTAAATAAATTACATATAAAGAAGTTCATTATAAACTTCATAATGTATTGATTGAATATTTGTGGGAACGATATGAAAATTCAAATGATTAGAGGTTAAATGAGAAATTTTAATTAGCTTATATTTGTGTATGCTATTAAATTGTTGTTGCAATAATATTAAATATATTTTTCAAATAATATTAATTTAATATAAAGTATATATTAATTAATTAAGAATAATTATTTTATTTTATTTTTAATTAATAAATAAAAATTATTGTATAAATATAAATTATTGTGGTTGTATAAATATAAGTTAATTTAGTTAATAACCAAATTATTGTGGTATATTCTTTGAAAATTTTTTGATGTAAAAATTTAGTGTAGAATAATTAGAATAACACTAAATTTGGTGTAAAAGATTATTGAAATATTTCATTTTACACCGAATTTCGTTTAAAAATTTTGTGTGATAGTTGGAGGTGGCCTTATTTGAAATTGAGAAGGGAACCATCTTTTCCCTCCAAGCCTAACGTTTTGTATTGCTACGGTTGATGAACAGAAGCTCCACCAATCAACTCCCTGGTACTTTTTCTTTTCTCGGAAAATGCATTTCAATCGCTATCACCCTCAAAGAAAATATGATATAAAACTTTCACCTCTCTGGATAAATTTGGTATGTTACTTTATGAAAGTCCACTACATTAGTGCTGGATTTCACATTTTCTTTTTCTTGGTATCGGCGGAAGATAGATGCTTCTCTTTTCTAATTTTGAATCTCAAAAGAAGGTGTAGGGGATCTATAGGCTTAAGAATAGAAACGTAAGTACGTGGACTTCAGTGTCCATAGGTTCACTTCACTCCCTCCTTTTAACCTAAAAGCTCTACCTTGACAAGCTTCCTTCGTCTCTAGTTGTCAAAAGGATCACACACGCACATCAATTACAGGGATTGGAATAAAGAGGAGATGAACAAAGGGATTAGGTTCCAAGTCAGAAATAGGGTACAAAGAGACAACTTGTCTTTCTTCTTTCTCCAGACAAAGAAAGAAATAAAGAAAAGCTAGCACATCGATTATCATCACTTGAAAGCAGATTATAAGCATCATATCACAATTAATGAACCAAGATGGAATTGGGAACGAGTTTTTTTTTTTCTCTTTCTCTCCAGACCCCTTCATCTGCCTTCCGGGTGCAACGGAAAAAGCTCCAGAGTTCTATCTCCTTCCTCTGTGGATGACCTAATACTTTCTTCTAATTCCAAGCTCTCAAATCCCCAACTTCTGCACTTTCTCTTGTATGGACTATCCTCCTCTCTCTCCAATAATCCTCCCTGTGACATATATAAAAAAAGTAACACCAAAATTCAGAATCTAGCTTGGTAGGTATTGAAGCGAAAGAAATCAAGATTTGAAAATTTTATGACATACCCTAGTGTCCAAAGATATGGTGTTAACAGCGGTTGGTGTTCTCGGACTATGGCTTATGCCAAGACTGTTGCGTTTCTGTTTCTGTCTCTCGCGGGCTTTATGGTTTTGGAACCAGTAAAACACATTCTTGCCTTCTATCTTGCCGTATCTGCCTAGTTGGGCTGTGATTTGTTCAATTTGCTGCGCATTCGGTGTTCTCATTCCACCTCCATACAGCATCTCCAGTATTCCTATCTGTTCTTGTGTCGGGTTCCACCGTGTCCCTCCTGGATGTGTTTCCACCTGGAAGTAGTGAAGCTTAATTATTACAATTATCTACGTTATTCAGTGTAAATTGTACATATATGCTGAACAGTTCATAACAAGAGTGTGTGATCCCATGTGTCGAATGAAATTGCGGCTGAGTCTAAGCTAGCTAGCTAGCAAACCAGAAATAGAAAAGCCATATATAGTTACCAGCGTTCTCACTTCTCAAGAAGGAATATCTGTACGGACAGGGAAGTAAGTAACAACAGAGAATGATGATGATCACCTGAGTTGTATCTTTCTTGTCGTGAAGTTTTCGAGGACCACTTTCGGGTCTAATGAAGCTCTTGAGATCGAAAGAGGAAACACTGTCAGCGCTCGTGACGGTCTCGGACTGCAGCTTGGGAGCAAGAGGGCGTAAACGCTTGCAACCAAGGGAGAGGGAGGGTGGTTCGTGCTCCCAGAATCCACGTGCCAACTGATGCACCTTCATGCTCATTCCCACGGAGATGGAAGGACTCGTGAATACGATAGAGAGAGAGGTGCGTAATTATATAGAGGATGCTGAAGGTGAAGTGGGAAGTGGGAGAGAAGTGCGGGGTGCGCTTAGAAGAACCCAAAGACCAAATCATGAGGCCAGGTTGACTTGAAGATTTCTTCCATTTTTATTAAACAAAAAGCTAAAAGAAAAGCACTCACACACATATATACACATTTACAGTAACAAAGAGGAGTGAGACAGTTGTGTGGGCGTGTGGGTGTGAGGGAGGGAGGGAGAGAGTGTATATGCGTGTGGGTTGGCCAATCTAATCAGGTCGTTTTTTTCTTGCTTTCATGATAAGGTGTCCACCCTTTTCGGTGGCTCTCTCTCAAGTCTCAAGCTTTTTTTTTTTCCTCCTCTCAATTTAAGTGGAGATTGTATAATAAGAGAGATAAGGAATGATAAAAGATTCCTCCAATCCCAAAACTTGAAAATGGGAACTTCCTTTGCCTTTATAAGATACGGATATTGGTCAGTGTGTTAAACAATTGGTGAATGCCGTCGTCTTTAACTGCTACAGAATGTCGAGAAACCAAACCAAGCATGTACTATAATCAATTACTTCCCTACATATATAGTGCATGCCATATCCAATTCCTCTACTATAGGAACTGTTGCTCTAAAATAACATTTTTTAATATAAATCTATAAAAATCACCAAACCTCGTTTCTTATCCATGTACGCGTGTATGCTTTGCCAAACCTGCAACATTTATATATATGATTGGAGACCTATGTTGCAGGGTTTTATCAATTTCTTTTCGTTCTGTTGTTATCGATTCACAGTTATTACAACAGTTTATAACAAATAACTTAAGCCTTGAAATGGCGTATCTATCCTTAAATTAGTGTTTAGTTTATCATGATTACTGAAGGGTAAATGATAATTAACTCAGTCTGTCTGCGTGACATGATGAACTTGGCATTGCAGAGGAGGATCTGGCATGGATTGATGACTTCAATCACGGACATTTTTGGATGTGAAGTAGTGATTGCCATTTCCACGTGCAATTGGTATTTGAGGCTAGACAGCAGGGAAAGAAGCAATACTCCATAATTAAATTACAGATCTCCAGTTTTCACCTAAAACGACATTTTGAATAATTTGCTTCTTCTTGTCTCTTGAGGGCCCTATGTCTAGGTAGACAGGAATTGAGTGAACATTTATGGGAACCTTAATCAGTTTCTTTGTTTTTCAAGTTTTAACCCCACATCCAAAACCTCCTAGGTCCGTTTGATTGTATTTGTATAGGGATTGAAAGTTGTTGATGAAAATGAAAATGGAATTTAGATAAATGATTTTCTTTGTTGATGCGACGCTACATTCAAAGAAATAAAGGAGTCAACTGTAGCCAAAGCTATATCTGGAAGCAGTTTGAGAATCTTGACTTCATTTAATTCGGTGTGTTAATTCTGTACTGCTATATAGCTTGATCGCAGACTACATCAATATCAACATGAATATCACAGACTGTCAGATTGAAAATTTTTAGGGAAATTATGTGGATAGCAATCAAAATTTGCACTGATTTTGGGGGATGAACCATGAATGTGTGGAATTTAGCCTGCAGGGGTTTCAAAATTTCCTCGAAAAATCACTGATTTCAAGAGAAGTAGTTGAAGAAACATTCTCATGCATGTGAATGTCGCCAAAGTTCTTTGAGACGCGACTCTAGCGTACATTTCCTGCATCTAACTGGCCAATTCTCTTCAGTTTTCCTTTCATGTATTAAAAAGGTTGTCACGTATATGTATATTAATCTTTAATTATAGACTTCTAGTGAACAAGAATTCAAATAAGAAGATATGGTTGCCGGGCTGATGTGACTCTTTCCTCTATCCCATTCGACCTCCGATTTACTCAATAATTCAATTATTCCATTGACAAAGTTGCCTGAAATTTGGATTTTGATCGTTTGCTGAACAGCTCATTCCGAAACTCCTGACGGGTTTTACCCATGGCAGACAGCCCCAGGTTTGTTTGTTTCAGGTATATATATATACCATTTTACCAACATTTAAAGCTCCTTTATGCTATGTTAATTACCATTATTTACTATGATTTACCAGCTTCGGTCCTAGTAGGCTAATACAGAAAACCTTTGACAGCTAGCCATGAGCGGGTACAGTCCGCAATTGCTTCCAAAGTGAAAAGTTACAAGGATGAAAAAACCCTTTTTCTAGTAGCTAACAGTAATTAGAGATATTAATTTCGTACGAAAGTGACATCTTTAAGAAGGTGAAGTTCTATTGGCCAGGTGTCATTCTAGCTTGACGAGAATGCGTGGGACAATGATGGAAAATGTTGACGTATGATCAAGATTTGTGAGCTTGAGTCCAGAGTCCATGTTTTTGGCCTCACATACCACGTACCAAGCATATCTTCCAAGTGATTACACCACCTTCAATCACGACAAGCTACAATATTTCCTACATAAATCCCTGCCTAGTTTGATAGGGACTCATAATTTTGTACCTCTATTGCTATCTTGCACTTAAGCTGCCAGCAGTAACAATCGGATCTCGAGTTAGTGTGAGTAATTCAGCATTCTCATCCCTTAATTAAAGATCTCGAGTTCGAATCTTGGGAATGGAAAAATCTGTTTAGCCAGTACTTTACCCCTTATAAGCTGACCCAGTACGAGTGAGAATTCATCTGAAAGTGGATAACTTAAAGGCACTTTCTTATAAGTTGAGACCATCCTAAAATACTTCGTGGGCTTACCCAAAAAAAAAAAAAAACAATCAGATTATTTGCTTTCGGTTGCTTCCAAGGTTATGAATAAGTGCTAGAGGTGAAGATACTCGTTTTGAAATTTCTAACGTTCCTTCTTCTTTAGTAAATATGTTTTAAAGGTAAAAATGTGGGGATAATAACCATCTTATTTGGATCTCACTTTTGCTTACTGTATGTTCTGTGGGCTTGATAGCTTCGACAGTCGAACAACTCCATGAAAACTAACAGCTACGTAGCACATAGATTAGTAAATTATGGTGGAGCTCCTTAAAATGTCGTAGCAATCATATTCGTTTCTCTTCTTCTTATTCTTTTTCCATTTTGGGAAATGATAAAATGTAATATTACTTTTTTTAGTGATGTTTTCCTAATTTAGATATGCTTCGATGAATTACTTTTTTTTCTTCTATTTATACTAATATTGTGTGCTCATGTCGTGATAAGATGCTTTTAATTAATATGCTCCATGAGAATTACTAGTAATTATAAAAAAATTATTAATTATGTTCTGACCAACCAAAATATAAAAAACTTTACCTTTTTATTTTTTAAAAAATAAAAGACATAAAACTACCTTATAGTTTAAAAAAATTTAGAAAAATTCTATTATCTTTAAAATTTTTAAAAAGAATTTAATTTTCAAATTTTCAGAAAAATTGCTTTCTTAGATAATTAAATCTCACTAGGATAATAACATAATTTAAGTCTTCAACTCAAACTGACTTTAATTAATTTGATAAATTAAATTATCATCTAAATAATATTTACATTTGATTATTTTTAATTAAAAGAGTTTTAAAAAAATTTTAAATTTTGTGTATTTGATATTTAGGAAAAAACATAATGAGTGCACGTGTCATTTTATAATAAATATTGAAAACAATAATATTTGATTTTATGAAAATAAGCATTCTTAGGATATATTACAATTTGGAATTCAAATCTTTTGTTCAATTTTATAATATTTTATTGTATCTC
Organism: Erythroxylum cataractarum; assembly: GCA_024703695.1. Taxonomy (NCBI): domain Eukaryota; kingdom Viridiplantae; phylum Streptophyta; class Magnoliopsida; order Malpighiales; family Erythroxylaceae; genus Erythroxylum; species Erythroxylum cataractarum. Next base: position 8,347,303 of record JANJEY010000006.1, read on the forward strand.
GTGAATCTCAACTATAAATTTTTCGTAAATATTATATAAATAAATATAAATTTTGTATAATAAATAGCTTAAATTTATAAAACGGAATAAAATATCATCGAATTAAAGATAATATCATGTCCTAAAATTTGCGGTTACACGCAAAAGTGATTCAAAGATAAAAGAGTGTGCATGATGAGGAGTGGCGCCCACACAGTGGAAGAAGCGGTGGGAATCCATCATTAGGGAAGACATTGGTCATCATTTGCACGTGTCTGTGGGCCACCACCCATCATCGATATTATTTTAACTTTGTTCTACGAACTACTGTCGCTTTAACGCCCTCTAAAGCTCCTTTCTACTTCTCCCTCCCTAGTGCTAAAAACTAGGACTCCCATTTACATCTACAACAATTCAATTAACTATTGCCATAATACTTATAAAATTCAACCGATTCTTCATAAATGTTCCTACACTTTTAGTTTTTTACAACTATAAATATCTTATAGGTTTTTGTAATATAAAGTCTGAAAATAGTAAGTTTGATGTGTTTTTGAAGTCCACCGAAGACAAAGTTGCTACGTGCATGTGATGGCTACATCTTTTGCGCATTTAACAGTAAGCATTATCATTTCAATCAATAATATAGCAGCCTTTACACAATGTGCATTGCATGTTGTCTCTGATAGGAATTGAACATGCGAAGTGCTTCCTTTTATGGGATGGGCCAATACATGACAAAGATTGCATAGCGATATTTATGAGTGAATGCTTAATACTAATACATGAATAATGTGATTATAATTATGAAGATGGAATCACAAATTACAGTTACAGTTGTATCAAATGTTATGGGGAGCGTTTGGACATGGAAGTTCATAGGATGTCGAAGGGGTTAATTGGTCGGAGGGTTACACAAAAGAGGTCAGGCGACATGTGGGAAGCAATGTCATCAGAAGTTAATCAACAAAAATTATATGTAGATGGGGAAAGGGTCATCTTCACCTAATCACTTTATATTTCTGTACGCTTTTACTTCCCATCTTTGCTTGGAAGCCTTTTTAGGTTGGAATTTGTTAGAAAAAGATGGTTGGTGGATGGTGCTAATATTGTTCCTTACTCACCCCTTTAAAACTTATCATTGACTGCTGGCAATTAAAGTGAGTTTGTGGGCAGTAGGCATCATTGTTTGGATTGAAAATATATTCCCAACAAGATTGAGAGTGAGGGTTGCGCATCTTTTATGTATACTTAGTTCATGACTTTATGGTTCTACAGTGTAATTCTCTTCCCTTTTTCCTCCACCTTTTTTCTTTTTCTTTTTTCTAGAGAAAGAGAGAGAGCCATGAACAAAGGGTTAAAAGAAAAGAAGAAGGAGAAACATGATCGCATGGTGAGAAAATTGTCATGTCGTGTAAGGGAAAGTGGGTGCAAATGTGCTGGGAAAGGGATTTTTGTATTTTGAAAGAGTGAATGGATGACAGTCCAAGCACAATTAAATTGAATTGATGGCACTGAAAGATCCTCACCACACTACCCTATACTCACTTTCATCTTTAATTACCTTTTATGTATTCTCTTCCTTTTCAGTACTTTTCGTGTTTATTTCCCTACATAATGTTTATACTTAACCGATGTTTGTTCTGCACAAAAACTCCAAATCTTGACTCCTCTTATAGAAAGTCCAAATGTCCCTTTCCCATCTTATTCTTCGTTTGCTTCTTAGCATTTTAAACCTTTATAGAATGTCAAGAATTTAACTAAAAACTCAGCACCCAAAGCCCCAAGTGCTTCATGCCCCACTTCAACATGAATCATCTTCCCTTCCATTAGTGGAAGTATGCATGTTTGATAAGTTTCCCGCCAAAGGACACAGAATAAAAGGAGCTAGTTCGACTTTTTCGTCACAAATACACCACAATGTGCCCTCTTTTCAATTATTTCCTTGACAGAAAAAGAAAAATTTATGAAAAGAATGGATCTTATGACTCAATTTCCAGTATACGTCCAAAACATTTTTCAAATACTAATGATGGCTAATAAAGTAGAACCCACCGAGCATAATAGGCCAAAGAATGGATGGAATTAATGCTTGGATTTTCTGAATGTATGAACAGAATTAAAGGTGACATGGTGTGTATTGATAATCAACATATGATGATGATCCTCTTGAACTTAAATTAACTACTGTAGATCCTGAAGTCCTTGACCAATGAAGTCTGGGGTTAGATTCAGTATCCCTAAAGAATGCAAGTTGACAAAAACTGTACTCCACCGCAAGAAAGGTAAAACTAGTCACATTTCTCTGTGAAAAATGAGTCAAAAAAGAAGTAGACGTTTGATTGAACATAAAAATTTCTTCTTTTTTGCCAGTTCCGAGTGTCAACAAGTGTTCATGATCTGTGTGCATTAGTTGCTTGTGAGGGACAGGCGCGAATTGACTGCAAATTCACTTCCTCAGCTTACCAGAGAAAAAGAGATAAAGATATGGACAGAGGACCGAAGACTAGAATTCCATTTCAAGATTGCCATGATCTCCGAGTAGAAGAGCCTCAGTTTACTACATATTCAAATAGTTGTATACTCTTGCAGAGATGAGATTGTGAATGTCAGTCTAATCTAGAAACTTTGTCCATCACACACATATATGCATGCTTTTATGAGAATGTTGACCCTGAAAACAACTATCTGATTGCAATCTCAGCTTTTGAAACAAGGCTCTCTCTTTTTTTTTAATAACTCAGTTTTTTTTCTAAATTTTTAGGATGAGTTTAAAGCAACTCGCAAATTACTCTTTTGTGACTAAAAAGTAGCAAGTTTGGGTTATAGAAATAATTTGAAAAATGTAAGAAGAAAATTGTGTACAATTAATATCTCTCCCATAATTCTTGTAAAATTATTGTTGTTATTGTTAATTTTTTTCTTATTTTATTTTCAGTAAAGAAGTAGTTTTACAGGTTGATTTACTTTAAATCGTTAGTCCTATTAGTCCTTTTTGAAGTCTGAGGTAAAATAATTGAAACCTTTTATATATAAATAAGACTTTAAACTTTCAATTCTAGTTCTCTTATTTAAGGTGCAACTCACTTACTACCTATGCAAAGTTAATGCGACTCTTAAACCAATCTTTTTCCTTGCACTATGATCCTAGTATCCAATTAACTCTTGGCAATTTTGTATGTTTTTATGAACTAGGCTACATGTTTTAGTAAAATTTATACATGGTAATGATTTAGAAAGCTTAAGTTTGTTCTTAGTATAGATGCCACTGATCTCTGGGCCTAATATGATACTCGTTAATGTGATGATTCGACTAAGTGCTAGAAATGCTTCGGTCTTGCTACTATCACTTGAGCCCAGTACCCTTCGTAAGTGACATGAACATCCCATGCATAGCAACATTTGTCCTCCAAAAAGCAGCAGATGTGTTTTGTTACTGTCGCAATAATTTATGATGGCCACGATAAACGGGTCTCACCGACAAAAAAAAGTTCACCAAAAAAAAAAAGAAGAAGATAAGGCCTCTTCTCTTCCACATCACGAAAAATGGACAGTAGTATTTATTTCTGGTGCGAAACGGCGTGCTTTTGCCAACTAGTGAAGTGTGGCAAGTGTTGTCTCATTAACCGAAGTATTCATTGGCTTCTCTCTTTCACTTCCACTTTTCCAGTCTGTCTCCTCTTACATTTTCCACATGCTTGTTGAGACTTCCAGTAGCTTTAAGTAACAAGTGCTCAAACTGCTAAAAGCCTGTGAACAATGAGAGGCCTCACGCATCCCAATGCTTGACAGAACCCTTTTACTTCTTATGGTGTCTTCTTTCTATTATAATTATTACATGCACAATACATGTAAACCTCTTCGCAAGTAAGGCTCGTTCTTACGTTAGGAACTGCAAACAGCATTCTCTTCTCTTCCAAAGAAAGCACTCTCGTACGAGGTCCTAATTACCAGGCATTCTTTGGACTCATTCTGTAATAATGTGAATTTAATACGCTTTTTTTGTATAGTTAGATAAAGAATGGTCAACCTGGTGAAGCAAGGTTATTTGATAAGAGGTTGTAGGTTCAAATGACAAGACGAAAACTGCAACTCAACTCTGCTGGAAATTTTCCTTAAGGATTGACAACAATTAATTATGATTTTAGCAATTTTAATAAATTTACAATTAACTGAGTTAATTTAATACAGAAAAAGATAATAAAATAATCCAATAAAAGATCTGCTATATTACGTCTATAATGGAAAAGTTCGAAATAGATGTTATATATACATGATTAATGTCTTCTGTAACTACTTAAGAAAATCGTGAATGTACCGATTCTCTGACCTATTCAGTGATTTACGTGATGAGAAAATTGTAAAAAAATGTCATTAATTGAGAGGTAATGAGCAATTTTCATAAAGGTTGTCGTGAAAGCGAGATCGTTTTGGTTTCAGAAAATTCTTTTAAAGTCGTAAAATTTCAGGTATTTTTCGCATTTTTTTCATTCCTTCCCTTTCATGTTTAATCTTAAATGCATAACCGAGGCTTGTGTTACGCAGTACAAACTCATCTTAACCTTAAAAAGGATAATTAAACAAGCTGACACTATACATATAAAAGAGTTCAAAGTTATATGCTTAACATAAATTGTTGAAGAAAATGATTAGAAAGGAGTCCACATTATGTAAATAAATTTGAAGTTTCAACAACATATGCCTAATATTTGACCAAGTCCTTTTTATATATATATTTATAATAGAAAAAAAGGTTCTACAGCTACTTAAAAAAATCGTAAAATTACCAATTCTGTAACCCATTTACTGATTCACGTGTTGAAAAAATGATTAAAAAAGTCATTAATTGAGATGGGGTAAGCAACTCTTGTAAAAGTTGTGCTGAGATTATTTTGGTTTCAGAAAACTCGTTTAAAATTATAAAACTTCAAGTATTTTTAGCATTTTTTTCACTTCTTCTCTTTCACGTTCAATCCTGGATGCATAATTAAGACTCGTATTACGTAGTGCAAACTCATCTTAATCTTAAAAAGGATAATTAAACAAGCTGACCCTATACTTATAAAAGAATTCAAAGTTTCAACTGTATATGCTTAACATAAAATGTTGAAGAAAATGATTAGAAAGGAGTTCACACTATGTAAATAAATTTGAAGTTTCAACAACATATGCCTAATATTTGACCAAGTCCTTTTTTATGTATATTTATAATAGAAAAAAAAAAGGGTTTCCAAACGATAAATTGGAATCTATAAAATAAGACTAACAACTGTAAACTCGTTGTCGATTTGGAGAATCAATGTGCAGTATAATTTCACTGAGGAATATATTCCGTATGGCATATATAACTGACTTTGAGAGTGTGATTTCTCATGTGCATCAATATTCTAATATGAAGTTGCGTAGGTGATCACACACTACCTGTGTTAGTGTCTGTGGTCCATAAGCACAATAAATTCATAACTTAATTCCTGTGTTCGAGTTTCACAGCCTGGCTATAGAATTGCAGATGGGGGGCTTCCATGAATTCCAGGGGATCCCATTTTGAAGACGGAAGATGATATTTTTCTGAACTTAAATCTAGTTTACGAGATCGGACGAGGCGTGAAAGCAAGCACATAAAATCAATGGGATATTATCCCTTCTTGTTTAAGTAATATTTTACGTTTCGAACAATCTTGTTGTGAGACCTCTGATAAGGAAAGGCTCGTAGGATTTAGGTGTAATGGGTAAGCCTGTTGGCTTGAGATAGATTTAGCCTTTTCTTATTGTTGCTATTTCTTTTTTTTATAAAATAAAAATAGATTTAAAAGTAAAATTTGGACTATCCAACGGAAAATGGTCTTAGTCTCTCACACTTAATCATAGAATTGATTAAAAGTGACCAAAGCAGTTTAAGATCAGGTGTTGTAATGATCCACTCATGTCGGCGGAAGTTCAAAAAATCAGTTCAATTCTTTAGGTACCATTTCTTTCCATCTGGGCCAGGGCACGTACCGGAGCTTTCGTTGGTATTGCTACTATTGTATGTGTGCTATAATTTTAAGGTTGTCCTTTTCGGTTTCCCTTTCCTTGACTCCCCACTGTTGAAAACTGCCATAAACACCGAACTAATGTCGTGAGGTACGTACATACCTCAAGCTTGTTTCTAGTTTCTACATCTTATACTTATAATAATTGCTTGTTTAACAAAGACATGATCCTTGGAGAAAGAAGCGATTTGAACTAACCGTCCAAGCAGTCCAAATACGATTAAGAAACAGAAGATGAAGACTATGAAATAGGTATCTAAGTGGATCATGGGCAAAGCATGGCGTATTCTTCGAGAATAAAACTAATTAATTAGCCAACATCAATACGAAGCCCTTTTCAAATTTTAATATTGTACGTGACGTAGAATAATTAATAAGAAAAAAAGGAGGAAAAGCCACTCACCGCCCACCTTTCATCACCCATCAACTTCCAGCAAACAAAATTTCGTAAGCTTTCCCACCATCCCATGACGGTGACAACCTCCCTGATTGAGGACCACTCCACCTCCCCACCTGATCTTTCTCTCTCTCTCTCTCTCACACACACACACACACACACTTCCATTTACTTGTATTTGTGTTTTGTGGTGTCCACGGGCACGTCACAAGGGCCACTTCTTGGTGCCCAACTCTTGCCTTATCTCCTTATCTCCTTTGTTTTCAGTTTTTCCAACTGAAAATATGTAGTCTTTCATGTAGAACGAGAGAAAGTATGGCAAAAAGAAAACGAATGGTAGGCCATCGCTGTTCCTTTGTCCAGTCTATCGTCCACTTTGGCTATTTTTTAAATCTTCTTCTTTTATTATAAAACTCTTTACGTATATCTTAAACAACAATCATGTGAAGAACTTAGATTAAAGAACATATATAGAGAGAATAGTTATCGATGGCTGATTGAACTAACAATTATTAACTATCAAACATACTATTGAAACTCTTAGGCTCTTCGTTACAACTGATCAGATTTACTTGCTTATCGAACATAAACAGACTCTCATTAGGGAGACACCCTTGTGGTTATTCTATCCCTTTTTTAACACACCCCAACACGTAGTTATATCTCTTTCCTTTGTATGCCAGAAATTATCTCCGGCAAAAAAGGTGGATATGTAACTGAAAAGATCATAAGAACATATTGAACCCCTTTTGATGACAAAAAATAAAGATTATAAACAGTTACAGGAGATCACATCTCTTTAGTCGTCTTCGTCGGAGTCTTCCGGAAACTTGTTTAAATCAGGTTTCTCTGAAACCATGCGACTAGTGTTCCTTTCGGATGATGCATGGAGAGTTGTTTGCAAGGCGTCGACTTTAGCTCCAACTTCGGTGGCTTTCTTGCGTATGGAAGCAGCCGACATGTCACGTAGCCCGTCTTCTTGGTACACCAAGTCGGGGAAATTAAGCCTCGCAGATGGTCCTCTGAGATAGAAAACGGCGGTATCGTAGGCTCTAGCGGCGGCGATAGGTGTGGAGTAGGAACCAAGCCATATTCTTGACCTTTTATTAGGCTCCCTAATCTCAGCTACCCACTTGCCCCACTTCCTCATCCTTATTCCTCTATATGGCTTCTCTTGTTGCCGTTGTTCTTGTCTGCGCTTTTGCTTCTCTGGGCTTGTTGTCGATGAAGTTGAACTTGAACAACACTCACCTTCCATGCTTTTCTTCCCTTTTTTCTCCCCTTAACAAACTATATACTATGAAAAGCTTTGAGTTCAGTTTTGGTACCTTGAACCCAGAAAGCTTCTGTTTTTTCCCCAACCCTAGAAAACTAAAACGGTTGCTTAACAAGCTACTCCTTCTATATATAGGAGATGGGAGGCGGGGTAACAAAGTTAAAACACATAAGAAATAACCATGTATTTAGAAGGAAGGAAGCATAATTTCCTACTTGGCTGCTAGTCTGTCGTCAGGGAAAGGCCGCCACGTTGATCTTCTCTATAAGATAAATCCAAATTTGGCCGACATATGCCAGCATCTTACACCTCCGCAACTGCTCTGTTAAATAGTAAATGTTTTTTATTTTAAAGTGTAAGCCTACAGATAAAATTAACTCTTTTGAAATAAAAATCTACAATATTTTTAATTTATTGGGAAAAAAAATTGGAGGAGGATAATCATATTAAATAGTTAAATTATGATACTTCTATGATGTCATGGAAAATTCATGATTTGTTATGAACGTTACTCGCTTTTGATCTCCAAAGGAAATCTGGTACCGGAGTCTAGGAAAGATTAAAAGAACAGAAGATGCCGACGTAGCTTGTCATGCGAAGGTGAGCGCCGACGTGGATGCTTACGCCTCTAGCACGCAAACGCTTGAGTTATGCTCACACCTACGTGGTTCTACAAATTACAAGAGCTCTTGCTCTTTCCTTTTGTTTGTCAATCATAAATTAGGACAAAACACAAACTTGACATTTGGTTTTGGTTGTGGACAAGTGGAAGCGAGAGATCAGAGAACGAGAAAACAGAGTTTGGGTTGACGGGTAAAAACAATATTATATAAGAGGAGGGTCGGTGGCAGATGAATGCATCAATGCATTGGCAGTTTTAGTGTACAAACGTGACTTTCTCTTCACGCAATAAGGACGCAATGTAGTGGTCGTACCGTCGTAGCCAGAGGATAGAAGATTTGTCTTTTTTCTTCTTGCGAGCCTCTTAAGTCTTAGGCCATATCAATTATAAGAAAATGACATTGAGAATTATTAGCGAAAATATAAAATTAATTGAGTTGAATTCACACAATAACTTAAGTTATTATGATAAAATGATTATTTAATATAGTATCAGGGCTTCTATGATCAAACGATTATAAGTTCGAATCTTACCACCCATCTATTTTAATTAAATTAAGCACAAGATAAAGTAGGCATGTGCAAGTTTCAGGTCCAAATGATTTTCACTTGAGGGGATGTGTTAGAGAATATATAAAACCAATTGAGTTGGCCTCAAACAACAGCTTAAGCTATTGTGATGAAACGATCACTTTATTATGGTATCAAAGTCTCTATGACTAAATGGTCATGAGTTCGAATCCTACCATCTAACTATTCTAATTAAATTAAGCACAATGTAAACTAGGTCTGTGCAAATTTCAAGCTCAAAGAGCTTTCACTTGAGGGTGTGTGTTAAAGAATATATAAAATCAATTGAATTGACCTCACACAACAGCTTAAGCTGTTGTGGTGAAATGATCGCTTAACATAGTATCAGAGTCTCTGTGATCAAATGATCATAAGTTCGAATCCTACCACCTACCTATTCTAATTAAATTAAGCATAAGATAAAGTAAGCATGTGTAAGTTTCAAGTCCAAAGAACTTTCACTTGAGAAGGTGCATTAGAAAATATATAAAACTAATTGAATTAATCTCACACAACAGCTTAAGTTATTGTGATAAAACGTTAACTTAACATGAGCTACCGTCGTGAGTTTTAGTGCATAAATTTATGGGATATTTTGCTTCACTTTTCAGATTTATAATAATTCATAATACCTACATGTTCGACCTAGTATAATGAATTGGCTTTATCCTTTTTGTGACGAACCCTACGAAGTTCGAATCCTTAGTTGTATGGGATACAAGTTTGCTTGCAACATTCATTTTTGTAAATCACATGAGGTTATTTCCACAATGACAATAATATAATTCTATAATTAATAGTTATATTGATTACAAAATTAATTTTTATGTAATGATCTTAGCTTAGGTGTCATTGTTATTGTAATGTAATTTCCGATGAAATTTTAGTAACTTAATGTTAAAATAATATGTACAAAAGGAGATCAATTGAGTTAATAAAGAGATTATGATATTGCAAATTTATAAACCAAATGAGTTAGGGTTGAGTTTTCACTCAAATTTTCAGCAGGCAGAGTTTAGGTCAACCGTGAATATGATTTTAAAAAGTTTATAATAACATGGCGGTATCATTTTTTGCTTAAAATATACCCTTTAGGTTTCGTTTGATAACCGGTAACGAAAGAATAAAAATAAAAATGACAATAAAATTACTAATTATGTATAATATTAAACAAAGTTAATAGTTATTTAATATTTTGTATTAAATACTAAAAATATTGATAAGAAATGATTCACTCATATTTAATTATTACATATGTTATTTTGTACATAATTCATTAAAATATTTTATATTTTATAAATAATTATTCAAAAATGTTAACTTTAAAATAATTATGAATGATTTTTCTGATAAGAATAAAAGTATGAAATAAAATAAAATAATTATTAAAAATTGATATAAAATATCGTAATATCTTATTTTGATGATAATATTATGATATTGATAATATTTTAATAATATTTTTAGCTATTAATTACAGGGTATTTAAGAATTACAAATTTAATGAGAAATTATAATTTAGACACTAGGCTTTTTTTAATCATTATCAAAAATATTAATCATAATACAACGTTGGAGCTGTATAAGAATATTCTAACTGTGTTTAACATATATTATGCATATCAAATAATAAATTCACGTAGCATGATGATTTCAGTTTATGCATATAAAAACATCCTTATCTTTCTGAGCTGAAGTTGTCATTAGGGATTATCCTAAGCAGCAAATAGCAGAAGATGAGCACCCACCCGTTGATTTTGTCTCCACAATGTCAGAGTTCGAAGCTCCGTATTAATTACTTAATCTATAAGGTCGGTGTTGTCATGTAGTGGGGCATATTTGCAGGACTAAATTAGACTGCAGTTGATCAAGTTGTTGCCTTTGGGATTATGTAAATATGTTTATAGATATAACTCACCGCATAGTTCGTTGGCGAAGTAGAATACTGATAAAGGATATCACATCTTTTAACCTTTTTTTGCTTCTTATAATTAGCTTATACTTGTTTCTTAAAAAATTTAGCCTAAGTTTTGTTTTCTAATTAGCCTTATTATTATTATTATTATTATTATTATTATTAATTTTCATATAGTTTAGTTTATTATTTATTTCATATTTTATTTACTAAGTATTTTTAACTTTTTTACTTTATCTCTTCGTTCTTTCTTCTTCTTTATATGACAGTTATTTAAAAAGAGTCGTCGTGAGATTGTTATTATTGTTGCTTTTGTTTTTGTTAGAGCAACGCAATTACAACATAAATCATAATATCAAATCACTTATAATATACCCAAGTTATGTTTAAGTGGACATAAAGTTTTTAATGGAATGATTTTTAACGTAATAGGATGTAAATAAATATAATATTATAAAATTATTATTTAAAAAAATACAAAAATTTATAATATAATATAATATAATATTGTTCGAAAAGTTTAGTATTAAATTTTTTTTTACTTTACATTCTATCCTAAATTTTTTAAAATAATTTTTTCATTTTTATTATTGAAAATATAATATAATATAACATTAAACCGTCTTCCCTGTTCTCGTAAAATAATATTTCATTATACAAAACCAAAAGTCTTGCAAAACTATTTTTTTCTTGCGGCAACCAAAGTTTTGGACTTTTGTGGAAGTTTACTTCAGAGGTAGGAAGGGGGGATGTTTGCAATCAGGCGGAATAGATTTGTTCCTATCCTAATTGGCCAACTTGGGGATTCTGTCGGCAGAAGGAGTTAAAATGCATCAGATAATGGTTAAAGAGGTCAGTACTTTTCACCCGCTACGTCGATCTGATCCCTCAACAACCTTGTACAACAGATCATGTCGTATACCAGCCCAGGATGTTTCTCATAAGTACCCACTACCCATCCTCCTGTCCTCTACGTCAACAACGCCGTTAAAACCCCAGTAGAAACGAGACACCGTGAATAACCAATTACTCCTAAGCACTAATCCATATCTGCAACTTCCCGTTCTCAATCCCAACCCACGATGACCTCTCCCCAAACGCTGTCTTCGTTTCCTTTCAGGGTCTTTCTGTCTCCGAGCTTGACATGTTCGGTAGCGCTGCGACGGAGCGGCGAGACGTTTTGTCATTCTTCGACGAGTTGGTGGAGAAAGAGAAGCGGAGTTAGGATCAGGCGTTGTGTTTCAGATTTTTGTGGGCTAGAGCTAGAGTGGGATATTTAACACCCCCATACCATAGGCTTGGATTTGCTGATAATTACACGAATGGGTTTGGGCTGCATCGACTGTAACTAAGCTCCAGCTCGTCTTTATTATTTATTATTTAAAATAAGGATATTTAATCAATTGATTAAATTCTACTTCTCAAAATAACAGATAATTTTCTGACGCAATTCCAACGTTCTTCGATTAGTCCCGAGTCGTCCCCTCAAGCAAACTCCATCAACCAATCATTTATTTCCGCCAACTCCTCTCTGTGAAAAAACTGGAAACTGACGAGGACGAAGCAATGGGCCTACTTGTAGTTAAGCCCATCCAATTAGCTATCCATAATGTGTTCAAGGGCCTAGTGGTGGAATGGGGGTCCTAATCTTTCCCAGAAACAAGATGAGCTTTTGACTCGGGTCAGATAATATTTTGATGCGTTCGATCCAGCCGAAAACATAGAATGAGCGTAATCTTGTTCTATTGGCTTACATTGCTACCAAATTTTGTCTCTGTTCTTTCCTTAACTTGTCTTTTCGCTGTAATGAATGCACTCCCACCTCAAATTACCGAATTATGATATATCATTATTAATTTTGTTTTATTTTTATATTAATGATGAATGGCATTGACCTCCGTTCAAGTGTTCAACCTTGGTGGGCTCTTCGGGTCCGGGGTCAGTCACGCTTCTAATGTTTAGCTTTATTGACACCGACACTTGGGACTAATACGACGCTGTATTACGACAATACATATCCTTTCGTATAGCATAGCGTATTAGCATGTCACAGTTCCTTGTCCTTTTCACTCGCCGCCAGGTGGAACCTGAGGTTGGTAAACGCCGAGAATGGAGAACAAGACAAAGTTTTTATATGCCTTATCCTCGATAAGACAAATAAACTTTAAATACCGTAACTATACCTTTTGTAACAGTTTCCTCACCCCGGGGGTGACACGTCCACTTGATAGCATCATTACTACTGAGTTGGCAAAAACAGAGTTAACAGCATAAGATTAACTGCCACTTAGACAACTAACTACCCAAAACGACGTTAAGAAAAAAAAAAAGCAATGTTCCGGTGTTCTATTTTTTTGGTCTTGCAGCTGCTCCCAAATGAATCATCATCCCCTTGTTGACTCTTTCAGTCCCGTAAATGTTGAGACATGAAAGCAGAATTTAAGATTTGGTAATGGGGACCTGTGCCTTTCTAGAAGTGCTCACGTCAAACACCAAAAGCATGACCTTATTTTTGATTTACCGTATCTTGTCTCTGATTCTTCTTCTTCAAAATTAAATAACGAAGGCGTTTGTTAATGTAGGAGAATATGTCGGTTAATTTAATAAAATACCTAATTCACTAAAAGAAAAAAAGAGGAAAAGAAAGTAAAACGTTATTAATGAACTTTTAATTTCCGCACCTTCTCTCTTGTCTTTCACTCTTTGCCTACGCCACCCTCCTGCCTTTCTTGAACCAGTCTAGTCTTCGCCTTCTTCATGCCTCGTTCTGCCCTTTTATTTCTCCAACTTTGATTTTCGTTTTCTGTAAGAAGGTTCTGCTAAAAACGTTCCTGTTTGATCCCATCAAATTTGTCGACAGAATTGCAGAAAAGATTTGAAATTTATTTCAGGGAACAGAAGACATGCTTCTAATTTGGGTGGTGGCAGGGTCGGTTGTATTTGTTGCAATCTTGCTTATCATGGTAGCTTGGCGATTTTATTGGCTTAAACAACGTAAAGATGTTTCTGATAAGACAAGAGCTAGAGCTGAAACCTTGCGAGATGGGATTGGAAAGCTTCAACGAGGAAGTAGTCCGTATCATCATCAAGTTGGTGAATTTGACAGCAAAAGAAGAGGGAATTATTATGCATTTAGACGAGTAGTGTCAACCAGGCCTTTTTTTTGTTGGGCTGATCATCCTACGCTTATTGCCGACGCGGTTGAGAATGGATGGTCTCGGTTTGCTTTCACTGCTGTCATGTCGTCTCCGTCGTCAAGGTCAACGCTTTTAGGCTTATGTGCGGTTGGTGATTATGTTAGAGAAGCGGAACCAGAAATTTCTTGGGAAGTGTCTCAAGGGTCAGCTGATTTCCTGCAAAAGATCAGGCTAAATTCTGGGATAAGAAAGGTCAATATAAACAGTCCTTTCATGTCTGCAACTTCTGTGATTAGAACTGCTTTGCCTTTACCAGGTCCTTCGTTGGGCAATTCAGCTTTTCCACAGGAGGCATATTTTGAGATAACAATTGTGTACTTTCATGGAGATGCTCAGGAGTCTGTTGCCAAGGCTAAGGAAGGTGAAAAGACTAAACTTATTCAAGAAAATTCTAATGCGAAAGGGAATTCTTCCGACTCTCTACTGCACGCCAATAAGAGTCATAAAATCAGCAAGATTGAGGAAAGCAAGATAGGTTATCCTGATGACACCAAAGAAAAAATAGTTGTGATGTCTTTGGGGCTCACCACTGGAGGCTCTCTCCCTTTCAAACTTCCGGGAAGCTATTTGGGATCAATCGGATTCAATTCAAACGGTTCTGTGTTTCTTGATGGTAACGTATTCTGTATCACTCTGTTTTATCCGTCATCCCTTATCTGTTATCAGAACCGGCAAGATCATCTTTTTTATTCAAAGAATTACCGTTTAGTAACTTTCCTGTATGCGCTTGTTGGAAGCGCAAGTGTGTAACCTTTTGAACTTACAAACCAGTTACTGGTTTGGCAACTTTAGAGGCAAATTCTAACCACTAGTCTCATATTTGCATCTCTGCACTAAAGTTGATGGCAACCCACTAAGTAATGGACTCTCGCATAAGATTACTAGTGAAACTTTAACGAAAGAGGTCCATGACCAAGATTTTTCATTGGTCTTTAAGTTCAGGAGCTGTTGACATAATATATGACATGGTTTTCATTAACTTAGTGGCACCTTGTTTATAGCACTTAGATATGGTGGTTTGACGCAATTGTTAAGTACACACAAAGAGTTATCTCCAACTGATTAATTATCTTTCAGGCACAAAACTCGCAGTTGAAACTGAGAAAGCAGAATGGGCAAAGGCCGAAAAGGTGATTGGTTGTGGATATGATCCCAGGCTAAAGAGAGTGTTTTTCACAGTGGACTCGGAGCTTGTGCATGTAATTCATTGCAAAACAGAGGAATTCGGGTCTCCTCTTTACCCAGCAATTGCAGCCAACGGTGACATAACGGTTCTTGTAAATTTTGGCCAAAGTGTCTTCAGCTATGCCCCGGCAAATATTCAACGGACGCCAAATCCTTGCTTTATCGGTCCTCTTGCGAATTCACCTGCCTTGGGGTACGACGACAGCAGAGAGTTGTTTTCAATGGGAAGGATTGACTCGCAATGGATGAACAGGAGTGCAACAAAAGGTAGCCACTTTAGTAATGGTACTGGCAACAAAGGGGTTGACTTTGATGAGGAGTCGGAAGCTGATCTGTTCGAGATTGTGTTGGAGGGTAATGCTGGAAGATCTCCCAGTACCACTTTGCGTCAATAACCATTAACAAATTTTTGGCAGTGGCATGGATTCGGTGTAAATGGGTTTTTCAAGATTTTCAAAGTGCCTTTATCATTCAAAGTTAAACAACGTCCAAGGAAAGAAGGTTTTTGGGATGTACAGACAGAAACCGGGGGGGATCTATACATTTATCGGGTGCGGGTCCTTTCTGAGGTTTAATCATGACATGGTTACTTGTACAGCTGAAGTTTATACTCATTCAAAAGGTGTGGTCTTTGGTCCGAGAACAATTTGTTGGAATATTGTTTTGAGGAAATCGATAGGGTCAGAAATAGCTCCTATAATTTCACATATTTTTATTATTTAATAATTTTTATTATTAATTTTAAAAAATATATATATTTTTTGTGAACTATTTATAAAACTGATAAATTAGGCATATAATAAAGTTTGTATAATATTTTAAGAATAAAATATAACAGACTAGTCAATTCAATGGACAGGAACAGAGCAACTTCAAATCCTTTTCGTTTGAAGATATATAATTGTTTTATGTTCTTCCTCTTTTCTCAAAAGAGGTTTATTTGAAGGAAATCACATTTTACTGATGAAATAGAGGGAGAATTGCAAGCACATATATAACGACTGATGTGTTTAATTACAACTCCGGAGGGTATCAGTTGCCTTCCATCTATAGTGTTTGATATCGATGAAGGCTTGAGATGCAATTATCATATATGAAATGAAACAGTTCCAATCCTTATCAGATTAAATTACTAAATCTCTCGGGCATATTAGATAATATTTTGTCTTACCAACTCTTTAGGAGGTTATGTTCTTGTCATCATTTAACAAACTTGGGCCTGATTTAATTGTGATAAGAGACCTTCAAATGCCTGTGGGGACGAACAAGCAGAGCAATGCTTCCACTAGCGATGACTTAATATCTAACACCATCCTCATCACGTCAATAATGTTGTTATCATTCCGTATCTATTCCGTGAGGTGAAATCAATGTTCTAAATGGCAACTATTAAGATATTTGAGGGATATCTTATTAATTAATTTTGGACATTATCTGTAATTGAACATAGTTGGATATATTTGAAATTTCATTATGATAAAAAATTTACTTTGTCTGAGATTCTTGAAGAGAAGATAGCATGAAGGATATCCTCGAGAAGATAGGATTTATTTGTGACAAATTTAAATTAATTATTTTATCTAAGTTTCAATTTTAAGAGATTAATATAAACAATTTTAAAACATAATTTATTTTAATTTAAAATATTAAAAAATATATAGTTCAATTTTTTAAAATAAAATTAAAATAACAAAAATTTATATTTCTTAAATTAGAAATTAAATCGATATCATTTTTACAGACTCAATTTCATATTAAGCTCGTTGGTATTGCATTTGAGGAAAAACTTCTGGTATGATCTGACCAAACTCATTATCAAGCTTATTTTTAGTGACATTTTAGTGATCTCTCGAGTTCTTCAATTAATCCTTGATAATTTAAGAGGATCTCGAGAAGTTTTTAATCGAATTCATTCATTATTAAGAAGTTGTATTGAGAGGGCTTTCGGTATTCTTAAGGTTCGATAGAAGATATTGGAGAAAATGATGGTTTTAAATTCTTTTGCTTTTTCTAAATTCTTATGAGAATATTCGAAGAAATGCTAAGATATAAACAACTAATACTCGTGTCCTTATAAATCTTTTTTAAAACATACCCTCGTAAATCATTTTACACATAATAACTAATCTTAAATAACTAATTTTATCAAACGTCATTAAATAAATCGTTGATGTTATCCGCCAGTCAAATTAGCTATATCAATCTGTTGTTAGCTAATCGCTAATAGAATCAGTTAACAACTAATACAATCCACTTATTGTCAAACATGACTCATGTCTTATAAAATATAATGTGGAGATTTTTTGAGTGATTTTTGGAGTTTTCTTTGGTAGCTACATTTGGTGATTGTAGTTATCTTTGGAAGTAGATTTTGTAAAAATGGAGTTACGCATGACAACTACGTATCTTTATGTATGTGTGACTTTTTGGATAGCTGATATTATTGTTTTTGTGTGGGAAAAATGACAGTTATTTTGTGTCAAGTGTGTAACTGTATTTTATGATATTTCAGTGATGAAACATATATCCAATTGATGATTTGTGTAGCTGTGTTTTTGTTGACATGCTTTAGTGATTTTGATGTTGGCAATCTATGTTGCATAAGATGTGATGATTTTAGCGGTCATGTGTTAGAGGAACTTATGAGATCAATTATATATTTGATTGAAGATTGGTGTGCATGTGGGCTTTCGGTGATTGATTACAAGGTTTCGTTTATGAAAAATATGTAGTCCATCTATTGATTTGAGCAACTGTGTTTTTGGTATTCTTTGATGATTAATTATATGTTCTTATGATAGTTTTATGGTTGTTGTTCTTAGGTTTCTTCAATGATCAATTACACGATTTATTGATATTTCTTAGCTGCTGTGTGAGAGGGTATTCACAAATTGACTACAAGGTTCACAACAGATGTTATTCTACAACTTCCCATAATTTCGATTGATGAAGCTCCATATTTTAGAGAGTGTTTTTGTCTCAAGTGTTTTCTTTGTGTTACTTTTGATTCAATCACTTAAGTTGTTTTAATTCTCATCTTATTATCAATCATTGTTGAAAAAAACCTTTATTAAGGTTATCATGAGGTGGTCATGTTATTGAGAGTGGTACACTCCTATTACACAGACATATCTCTAGATAAAGGTAGATCAAGAATAGATGGATGACTATATATATATTAGACTCTTTGTCTGATAAAACTAATATTATATTGTTTATTTCTTTTATTTATTCATTATAAATATATTAAATCACAGTTTTTATATAAATAGTTGAATTATTTTCCTTTTATTTTTAATGTTTTATTTTGTTTTTTATGGATGATAATGGACAAAATTGTCCCTGAAAATACAAACTTTTAGATAATAAATCAGGAAAGTTCTAGTTCTCTTTACTTCTTCTTTATGTTTATTGTTTTTCTATTCTTTTCCAAGATTTATTGTATAAATTGTAGAGAATGTATATCTTTAAGTATGGGTAAAAGGGCATAGTGATTTTGGTCATGGATTTAATTGTGACTCAAGTATTTTTTAATCTTTATATGGAGATTTGAGTTTGGTTGAATCAAAATTTTATATGATCTTTTTTATGCAAATGCCTTCATGTTTATTGACCCAAAATCTATCCTTCACCATACCTTACTAAGTCCTCATCACACCATAATTGAAAGATCTTTTGAAATTTACCTTTTATTTTATTTTATAATGGTGGAAATGTGATATGTTAGAAAACTTATGGTTGAGATTCTTTCTATATATTAATTTGAAAGTTTTGTTAATGTTCATCCTAAATACTTTGAGTGAAATGTTAGTGTGAAGGTGTTGAATTATATGGCACTTGGTTTTATAAGGGTTATCAAAATATCATTTATAGTTTTAGTTTGTGAAAATTTATTATATGATTGTTTGAGTCTAATTGTATTTTGATTTGATTTTTAAAACATGACATTTGAAATGTGAATAGATAGGTTGAGCTGAAGACGATGGAGATATTAATAAGAGCTAAATAATTGGAATTATTATTCACTTGAGGACATTTTAGTGTGGGACATTCATAAGTGGTAATTTAGTCTTATTTTTAATCTCATATTTAATGCATTTTACATGTTTATTTGAGTACTATTGTTGATTTTAGCATTTAAGATATTCATATTTTGTTTCTAGATCTAATTCACTCACTTGGAGAAAAAGGAAACGAATTCGGACAAGCTTGGTGTTAGGTATGGGACTTTGTCCCATATTGAAAATGAGAGAGGGAGGGGGTTGGCTCAACATGTATAAATATACCCCTCCCCCTCCCATTTAAATCATCCAAAACCAAAACAAAAATATTTATTCTTAGTAAGAGTAGTAAATTTTTGTGAGTAATTTTTGGGGTGTATTAGGGAAAGGGTTTGAGAGTGTGTGAAAACACTAGTGAGTTGAGTATTGAGTGTAAACACTTGTAAGTGTTATTTTTCTTCCTAATAAAAAGGGTGTGCAATAGCCCCGGAGACGTAGGCACAATTTGGTCGAACTTCGTTATCAAATTTTGTTTTGTTTTACTGATGTTTTAATTGCGTGGAAATAGTTTTATTTCCTAACAATTGGTATCAAGGCCTGGGAAAAGTTAGTATGCTCTATAGTCGCCACAGTAGTGGATCTTCTACATCAGAAAACTTTCCTTGGGGGTGTTGAAACTTGAAGCTAGTATGCTCTGCAGTTGCCACAGGAGTGGATCCTCTACGTCAAAAAATTTGCCTTAGGTTGTGATAAATACACCGTGCACTTAACTTCTGTCTAGGAGGTCGGGTTTTAAGTGGGACCGTTTGTGACCCCTCTGCCCTTTCTTAGGATTTTACGTGGAATGTTAATACTGTGTAAGGAGTCTGTTTGACGGTCTTTCCTGGGTATTACCGATTCGGTTCA
>JANJEY010000006.1:8370486-8384600 GCA_024703695.1 Erythroxylum cataractarum
CAAGCTTCCTCAATCTCTTCCTCTTGAGAGGAGGTTCTATTTCCTCCTCCTCCTCCTCAACCAAAACCGCTCGGCTCGCGCTAGCTGGCACGATCGACAATGACCCCGCTGCAGCAGGAAGATCTTCTACAGGTGGAGGGACCGGCGACACTGCAGAATGACAGAGCTCCACCAGCGGAGCGGAGCCCTCACCAGTCTCAATGGTCGTCCTCTTCTTCTTCCCTGCGGCCTGCTCTTTGGATTTTGGGGGAGCGGCGGGCACGGCATAATCCTCTATCCTTACCATGGCTGCACAGCAACAAAACAAGTAAGAAAAAGAAACCAATAATCAAAAATACAATAAGTAATTCGACCACGACGCCTCAAGCAGACGGGGCGGTTTCCTCTCCTAGCCCACTAATTTGAGGCGGGGGGTTGATAAGAAAAGAATTAGGCGATACCCCCCCCCCCGGAATAGGCCCGTACTAGCCGAGCGAAATCATATCGGCCGAGCTCCTTTATGCAACCGATCACTCTCCACTCCTCCCTACTAAGAGACACGCCCGACGTGTCATTCCACTGCTCGGCTAAGAGATACCTCCACGGTCGAGACTCACAGGAAGATCCTGGGACTTTCACGAAGAAATACTTCATTCGCCAAGCGGAGACTTTCGAGGCCGTTCCCGCCTAGCGATATCTAGCTTCTTTGTACTGCAGAAAGGGGATCCCAGTACCAGAGCTCAGACTTTGGCTCAACCTCAAAAAGTGACGCAAAATATCAACAGAGGGCGAATGACCGAATTGATGGCACAGCAGCGCCAGACCATTAATAAACCTCCAGCTAT
The DNA here is from genome assembly GCA_024703695.1 of Erythroxylum cataractarum. Classification (NCBI taxonomy): domain Eukaryota; kingdom Viridiplantae; phylum Streptophyta; class Magnoliopsida; order Malpighiales; family Erythroxylaceae; genus Erythroxylum; species Erythroxylum cataractarum. The sequence goes on from JANJEY010000006.1 coordinate 8,371,311, forward strand.
TCGGAGGAATCTGGCTCGACATCAACTGATAGGCCGTGCACACCTTATCGACGATCGGGGCATATGGAAGCCTCATACCTCTAACTGAGAAAAAACTATCAGAAACGACGAAATATCCACTCAAGTTGCTGTGGATTCGCTCATTCCCCAGGGCCAGCCGGGGTTCCCAGGACGTGGGGATGCTATATCTAAGTACTGACCGATTCAACTCCCCCACGGTCATTGTCGATTCATTCCTCGGCGGCTCCTCCACAACCAACCCATGCTTCCTTTCTCTCGTTGATATTTCTTCAACACCTTCTACCATACTTTTGGAACTGGCCATCGACATACTTACTAGGAACTGGTCGTCGACATACTTACTAGGAACAGAACTTTTTAAAAGAAAAACTTTAGAGGAGGAGATGAAGAAAAGGGGCGTACCTATTTAGTGAATGGAGAAGGGAAAATTGAACAATGACTAAAGGAAATTTTCGGGAACTGAGAGCAAGAAAGAGCAAATGAAAGCAAAGCGGAAGCAAGAACGAAACAAGCGTGAAGAAAACTAAACAGTTTGTCGATCCTGAACATTTATAAGGAAACGTTCAAATTGCGATCCAGTCAAAACGCAACGCGTGGAGAAAATCTGAGCTATGCTCGGACACGCGGCATAATCCGAGCCAAAGAGAATTAGGGTTGTTCGAAATCTGGAGTAGCGCAACAGTTGAAAGGACGTACGAGACAGTTGCACAACGATTACAAGGACGATACGTTTCAGATTCTGAAAAGCTGTCAGAGAGCACGCGCCGTCAAACAATAAATGCTTCAAGTAATTTCACGCGCTCACCAATGATGACTACCCGATCTGCTTCAGCGCGAGCTATCACTCAAAAAGTACCGATGACAATCAGTTGGGGCATTCAGTCGACCGATCCCAGTACAAGCGGTCACGCATAACCAGTCGACCGATCCCAGTACGAGCGGTCACGCACAACCAGTCGACATCCGATCGATCGGGCCTACCCGAGTTATCCCATGAACGAGCTACAATGCCAATATCCGACCGATCGACCACCTCACGAGCTATCTTACGGACGAGCTATAAGATAGCAGACGAGCAACGAAATCCTAACATACTCCTTCGACCCTTCTCTTCGCTCAGACTCGAGGAGTAGGGGGCTTGTGGTAGGGTCGGTCGTGCTAGGCCCGCACCTAATCATAACGACCCGTGGGCCGATCGGTCTGTTCTTCAAATATCAGTCTTATACCTATGCCAAGCCCAGGTCCAATCCACGATCTCCTTGGCCCATTCGCATGTAAGAGTCTCTCATGCATACGTAAAGACTTAAACCTAGTTATTGTTCTATATATAAGGTAAAATTCTACCATAACAGCGGTACGTAATCGTAAACCTAGTTTTCTCTGCATACCGCAATCTTACCTTCACCAAAAAGACTGACTTGAGTGTCGAAGGGGCTTATCGGGAAATAACCCCCGACGTGCCTTTCTTGTTTTGCAGAAACCCCCAAGCCGAAGCTCTTGCAGGAACCAACCAACTTCATGGATCCAAACGACAACGTTCAGTTCCGCCAGAATCCGGCAGAACCATAATGTATAAATAAATCTAGCATAATTGAAAAGAATTACATGCAAATATAAAGATAGGTTGACATAAATCTTCTGGATTAAAGTCAAACCTAATAGTGAAATTCATAAATTGAATAATGCAATCCTAGGAGTTTTAATTAGAAAGAAATTTTAATTAATCAACCTAGGACTAAGCATTAATAATCTTATGAAAGATATTACTATACTTGAGTATTTTTGCAGTCTAATAAACTTTAGACTAAATTGATTAATGAAATCACGATTGCATGAGAAGTTTTAGAGGGATTCAAATTGTAAGTATTGTCATTTTATTGGTTGATTTTTTATTCTTTTGCTATTCTAGTTTATTTGATTGTGTTACCTTGTCATTAAATTATTTTCTTTTATTTAAAACAAGATTTATCAAAATCACATTGATTGTCAGTTACATGATAGAAAAAATTTATTAATAGTACTTACAGTCCTTATAAGATCGACGCGTACTCACTAGTATTAACTTCAGCTATACTATGCACTCGTGGATAAAACAACTTAATTCATAACATCATCATCCTAGGGTTATAGTATTTTTTGAATAGGTTTATAATATTTGCAATATAAATTAGTGAACTTACAATATTGATTTAATGTATTTTTTATAATATATAAGTTTTTCCTTACTATAGAGTTAATGCCTTCCAGTTATCTCATAGAAGTGGTTAAGCTTTTAAGTTTTGTCTCATCTTCTTATGGTTACGAAGTTGAACTATAGAATATTTTCAAAGTATTTTTAGATTGCATCCCTCTACAATTTAATGATCTAATCTAAAAAATTAATAGTTTCGTTCTTTATTATTCAATTTGTGAACAATCTCCATGAAGAATGAACCTATATTTTATCATAATTTTGCATTCAACTTTGATATTTTATAACTTAGGGTTATGTAGCTCCAGACCCTTAATGCGACTAACACTACTAGAGTTTGAAGAGCTATTCTCAATTGATTCTCTATAATTTAGTAACCCAATAACAAAACAAAAGCAAACATAAGTACATAACCCCCAATATAACGAAGGAAGCAACTGAGAAAAGGCAAAGTACGAGCCATGGAGTGAGAGAAAAGTAAGGTTTTGGGCACGTTGTCAGGAGAGTTTTGTGTTTAAGCACATGTGATATATGAAAATCGCTTTGGATCCGATTGAACGTGCAAATCTAATGAAAGAAGATGAAGATAAGACATGAGAGTTATGGTGACCAAAAGAGTTGCTTTGAAATTACAATGGTGTCCTTGTGACATTTAAAGTACCGACCCGGTTCTGTTTGAAGTTGATATAGACATGGTCCCAGGAACTAAAATCTATAATGTCGTGGCCGAGCATTGTGGATCAGGCCCGACGAAACCACACCAGTCCCTAATCAATTTCATTCTTACAACTGATTTGAGTTCTAAAATCCAAGAAACATAGAGCAGGCTCAATTTGTGCAGGCTCAATTGTTTCGTCTACAAATCCCAGTATCATGCAGCTGCTTCAAAAGCTACGTGATGCTCCATGTCCATGGTCAGGTGATTCAGACATTAGGAGACCATTCAAGTGGTATCAATACCATATGTGGTCTTCTATTTGCTTGTTGGACCAATAAATCCCAGCATTGATTGTACAGGAACGAAAAAGCACAATAAAAAAAGGTAAAGTTTTAATGGGGTCATAATTCCCAATGGGTTGCGTGGCACTTTCCAGTTGTGGGGCTGTCCTGTCATTTTATTAGTGAGTGTATACTTACGGGGACTGAATTTGCCTGCAGAGAGGAGCCAACCCCACTGGCTATTGCCAGCTAAGTAGCATACCCTTTGCCAAGTCCAAATCAAGAGGCACCTACCCCATGCCATCATGTTGTGTCTCTCTACCAGTCTAGGAATTTTGGATAAAAACACCTTTACGTGGCTTTTAGCAGGTTTTTATCAGAGACATTTGATGATGGAAGACAAACGAAAGCATCAAATGCACATTTTTGGATTGAGATGTCAATAAAACGGTCCATGTGATGATTATACCATTGGAGTCATATGTTTCCCATGAAGTTAAAAAAAAAAAACCTTTGGGATTATGCCAATAAGTGTAAAAACAATCAGTGCACTGATTAGCTGAAGCTGAGCTGATTGGATGATAAGATATGGCCAAGTTAGTTTTAATAATGGTGTTAATAATTATTTGGATAATAAAGAGTGATTAGTGACAGAATGAGAGGGGACAGAAAGGTATAGGATAGTTTGGATAAAAAGTAAGGATTAGGAAAACGTGTACCGGTGTAAAGTTCAGTGGAAGCATGTGTAATGAACATGGTGTAGAAAAAGTAAGAAGTAGAAAAGTGTTCCAAATGCTAGAACAAAGAATGTGTCAACAGCTACCCAAGTAGTTTGTTATTCCTCTCTGAAACAGCTACCCAAGCAATAAAAAAAGCTACTGCTTTGGGTTGAAATAGGAATCAGTTCCATCCAATCATGTGCTGATATACTTGATGGCCTAACAAGAAAGCTACACTGGGTTCCTGTAACTTGAAGGAGGCATTTTGTGTGTCCGAAAACTGATTTCACCTCAATTTAGATTCACAGGCAAGGAAAAGGAAAAGCTTGGCAGAATGGGTGTAGGTCCTGAGGAAAGGGCTAGTTTCATGATTCATGATGTTCAATAAACTTGCAATAAATTGTTTGTAGGAGAGAAACTTGCAATGATTCACATATATCATCATTCTCAGCATCTAATTAGGCAGGCAGATACAACAAAGTGTGATACAAAAAATGAGATTCTTGTCCTTGGCCTATCTCAGGGTAGACTGCAAGATATGACAGTTCCATCCCCTACCCCAAAGTTGGGGAACAAGATATCACACGTTCCTATAAAGAACTTGTTTTTATAACACCATATATGAATATGTATACAAGTTTGGTGGACTAAATGATTTGTATCACCACATAGTACAAGAGCTTTATTTGTTATACGGTTCATGTTGTAGAATAGCTCCAAACGCGTTCAGTTTCTTTTGTCTTGTTTGGTCCATGCATGTAGACAAACAAAACGTAGAATTGTCAAACCCAAGGATCCAAGAAGCAAGATCACGATACCGACACTAAACACGACTGCTACACGAAGCTACGTGAATTACTTGTCTTAAACTCATTGGAGTTCGGTAAGATGGGTTCGAAGCATGGGGATTTAAAGTAAACTGGTATGCCTTAAGAAAAACTACACGACTGCTACAATCTGATCCACATAATAAGTGGAGGAAGGGGCCTCCACGCGGTTGTTGTATGGTCTGCTTCTAAGGCAACGGTCGCATAGGGAAAAATCCAATGAGTGAAGAGTTAGGTTGTGAAAAGGAAAGTTGGGTTTTGGACCTTCGTGTCAGCTTTCTTTTTTTTTCTTGTTCCATTTCCTTCTTCTTTCTTGTGAATAAAGCAGCTAAGACAGTTGCAGACAGAAATTGATGCCTACACTGCACTGAAAGTTTGCTTAACTTGCAGTCTACCACATAAATATGTTCATACCTCTAGTTATTAAATTGTGGTGTAAGATTTGGATGCTTCTAATTTGGTATGGTTAGTTTTCGGTTGTTAGGGCAAAGGGAAGAAATGTGAAAATTGTGAAACGATGGTCCAGAAGACACGGCCCACAGAAAAAGGTTATGGTGAGAAGAGCCTATCAGACTCCTATAAACTCATATTATCTCTAATCAGTTCATGAATACTTGTAAAGCTCGTTGTCATTATTATCATCAGCCTCATATGATATGGACTTTTGAACCTTAATTCCATGTTGTTACGACTAAAAACAGAAGAGGCATGTAAGTAAGATCGAAGTTTAGACCCAAATTAGGAAATCGTTTTGAGCCGACCATTTCTCGGTATCACTGATTGAGCCTGCTCATCTTATTATTTCAACACAGCTTCCTTTAACACCATCCTAACGATCCAACAGCTGATACAACCACCGATTGTTTATGTCCCTTGACACGAGATTGGTCTCTCACATCCGCCGGAGGATCACATTCAGACAGAAATGGGAATTTCTAGTATAATTCAGAAAAGTTGTTTCATGACTGGAAGGCAGTGGGTGTGCATCCTAAAAGTGCTGGGTGACACTAATACAATAATATACGCGCAGTCCTGATTAATTAAACGCCACAAAATCTCTGAGTAAGCATGGGGACCAGACCATAAAGAGTTGCGAGTTCTGACCAAGTGAAGAGTGGGGGTCCACTGGAAGATTGTCATGTGAGCTTGTGAGACCACCAGCTGGCTATGTCCAACCTTGTGGGTCTCTCTTTTTAATTTCTTTTTCTTCCCCAGTCTCTCAGCCCCTTTCCGCCGTAAGAGTCTCAATACCAGATGGTAATAAAATGAATGTGTAATTGGAAATTAAATGAATGGTTGAAAACAGTATGTGGAATAGATATAGTGCTCGTGCCAGAGTCGTAGAATTGCCTGGATATCACATGCTTGTTCTTCTTTCCCACCCCATTCTTGAGGGTACAATCATCAGCCACAAACATCATTATACATATTCCTTACCAGTTGCCTCCAGTAACTATAAGTAAAATAAAGGGAAATGGAAAAGGCCAGAGGGGCAAAATGGGAAAGAGTGTCATGAAAGTCTCTTTCTTAACAAAACACAACTCGGTCATGGCTGAGCCTGAGATGGGTGCGTGTGTGTTAAATGTATATGTAAGGAAAATGAATGTATAGTGTAGTACTACGTTGTTGCAGTAGTTAATTTTCTTCTTCCTTTATTCTCCTCTACCACTGCTACTGAATACTGATACACCTCTAATAATTCCCCAACTACCCCTTTCTCTTCCTCTAGCCAGTAGCCACACACATATACACACGCCCGGACTCTGCATTCCATACTGTCTGAGGAAAAGAAAAACCCAAGTCACACCTTACTGTTGTTATTGTTATTATTGCTGTTGTAACATCACTTTCTAGTCATAAATTCTTCTTCAAAATTTCAGACATTGAGAACGGTCCAGAGAACCAAACTGATCTTTCCACACCATCCCCCCCTTTTTTTTAATAACTCTCATCACTTCATCTCGTAAATTTCTTTGGCAAAGCTTCTTAGTTTTTTCCCCTTTTACTCAATGGAACCACCTCTCTCGCCGGCTTCTACTACTGTGCCACTTTCTCCGAACGGCAATAATGGTGGGGCAGAAGACTGTTGTGTCAAAGTTGCCGTTCATGTCAGACCCCTCATCGCCGATGAGCGTGCTCAGGGATGTAAAGATTGTGTCACTGTTATTCCGGGGAAGCCTCAGGTACGCTTCCTTCCCAGAATGTGAGGATTACGGTGTCTGTGAACTTGACGCAATTGGCTTTTTCACTCTGGTGCTTTCCATTGGTCGGTTCATGGTTGTCCAAAGTTAGGGTCCTTTGACTTTCCCCGTCATCAAGATGGAATTTTTAGTCCGTTTTCGAGATCTAGATCTTTGGAAATAGTGCCTAAAGATTTACTGTTTACTTTCTCTAAATGGGAAATCTGAGAGGCTTGCATGTTTGACTTGGAAGAGGTTGCTTACTAATGCCTGTTTTTAGATCAGAAGTCAGTCATCGCCTGACATTTCCTTAATTGTCAGCATTCGAAATTGAATTTTTAAACTGGAATATTAGATTAACGTAAAAAACTTTGATGCTATTATGATTTATGAGACGATTTAGACAGTTTCATGCTACGCCTCTTTCGTTGGCTTAAAGTGAGATTTTATTTCGTCTTTGTTGAGAGGACAAGCTTAGCTTACTGGGGTGTCTACTTGTTATTATAGGATCGTAATGAGCCGCAGCTCCAGGAATAGTTCATGAATTTTGGAACCTGGGTATTGTCTGCTGTAGAGAAAACTTCTTGGAATATCCATTTGTTCTGTCATCGAATTTCTACCTTTTTTTCTTCGAAATACAGCAAAAAGTCCCTGGGAATCAGTTAACTAATCAGTTCAACGAATTGAATTTTGAGATTGGGTTTTTGATTAACTTAGTATTCTGCCCTTCTTCTTCCGAGAATGTTCGGTGATGGAGGTCGGTCGGCCAGTTTTCATGTTACAATCAAATTCTAACATGTTTTATGAATTGCTTCATTTGCTGCACTTGTCCTTAAAAAGCTCCTGTTTGTTTGTCTTGGCAAATTCCAACGTTGAAGAGTGGAAGCAAACGAATTGATGAATTATTCTGTGAAGAAAAATAATTTCTTTTGTTGAGAAGGAATAGTAAACCATATTGTAAAGTGCAGTGCTGTACTCTTCTTCATTTTTCTATTGTTTATTTCGGTTAAGTGGTCTCCATCGTTATTTTCTCCTTCCTTAATAAGTTTTAACCAAAGAATGCCCAAAACTAGCTTTGTACTTTCTTGTGAACAATAATTTAACATCAAGGCACTTTAATTTCTTAATACCGTAGAATATGTGTAACTTTTTCTTTCGTTCCCTTCATCAGTTGCCATCTCCAGTCCCCTTCAAGGCACTCTCGCTTTTTCTGGAAGGATATTCTATCCCTGATTTCTAAGTTGAATGTCTGAGATTATCTGTCGGCTCTGGTTATCCTGCAGGTACAGATAGGCATACATTCATTTACTTTTGATCATGTCTATGGGAGTACTGGTTCCCCGTCGTCTGCCATGTTTGAAGAATGTATTGCACCCCTAGTTGATGGCCTTTTCCAAGGATATAATGCTACTGTTCTTGCCTATGGTCAGGTGAGAATTTATTTTCCGTTGAAAATGGAGCCAAGTGGAATATAAATACACTGAAATTTCTTTTTCTTCTGTTTTCTTTTCAATGTCTTTCAGACGGGTTCTGGCAAGACTTATACAATGGGTACTGGTTTCAAAGATGGTCATCAAACGGGAATCATTCCTCTGGTCATGAATGTATTGTTCAGCAAGATTGAAGAATTAAAGCATCAGACAGAATTCCAACTGCATGTTTCTTTTATTGAGGTTCGTAAAAGCATATCTTTTCCTTCCTTAACCCCAATGCAGTTGTTTCATGAGCACCGTATTCTGTTTATGAGTGTGTACGTCTGTCTGTGGATATGTTAGATAATAACACATCGGCATTTCTTGTGAAGCAGTTGAAAATATCTTTAGTACATCGGATATCTGGCTTTAAATTTAACTGTCATACAAACCAGTTCTACAGAGAGAGCTAACCTATGAGAAACACATCAAACTTCCTCAGGAACCCATTTAAGTTTAATAAAAAGATTACTTGAAATCTCTGACCTTATGCCCCAAAATCAAACACTCGTCACCTGAATTCAGCACAGCTAGTTTTCAGCAGTCTCCTTCAACATATCATTGGTTAACAGTAGTGGTATTCATCAGCTATAGACCTTCCAATAATGCGCGTGCAGTGATGTAGATGCTGCCATGATAATCTTACTCTTCTAGTCTCCCAAAGTCACCCTTCAGACTCCATATTTTTCTTATTAGTCTGCAACTAGTCCAGTTTTGGAACGATTGCTCAATTAATGCTACTTTCTCTTAGAGTAATATCTTCAAACCTTTGAACAATCGAATGTATTTCCTGGCAAGTTATAAGCCTGCAGTTGCAAACAGCTTTGAATTGCTTTATTAGTGACTCATCTGTGTCAAATGTAAGCATCTCGAACTTGTAAGACGATCTTCTAAATTAAAATTTTTGACTTGAAAGATTCACAAAGAAGAAGTTCAAGATTTGCTGGATTCAACTTCTGTAAACAAATCAGACGCTGCTAATGGCCACACAGGAAAAGCAAGTATCCCAGGCAAACCACCAATACAAATTCGTGAATCATCAAACGGCGTGATAACATTGGCAGGATCTACTGAGGTCAGTGTCAGCACGTTTAAGGAAATGGCCGCATGCCTGGAACAAGGATCTTTGAGCAGGGCAACAGGGAGTACAAACATGAACAATCAGTCCAGGTGGGTCATGGACTTTTATATGTGCATATAGATACTTAAAAACAGATAAAATCGAAGATATACTGCATCTAAAGATACCCTTACTATCATAGATATAGTATGACTCATGACTTTCATGTATTTGTCTTTGTAGTCGTTCACACGCGATATTTACCATCACTTTAGAGCAAATGCGTAAACTCAGCCCAGTTCTCCCAGGTGATAACAGTGTTAATGGAAGTATGAATGAAGAATATCTATGTGCAAAATTGCATTTGGTAGATCTTGCTGGATCAGAGCGAGCCAAAAGAACAGGTTCTGATGGTTTGAGGTTCAAAGAAGGTTGGAGGCATTGCTCACAAATTGTTGCAAATGAATTTTAGTTCTAAAATCATAGCTGATTGATAGTTCACGATTTAACAGGAGTTCACATTAACAAGGGCCTTCTTGCACTTGGCAATGTTATCAGTGCACTTGGTGATGAAAAGAAGCGCAAAGAAGGTGTTCATGTTCCTTATCGGGATAGTAAACTTACTCGGCTTTTGCAGGTATGTTCGACAAACTTGAGAAATGTACAATTGCACGTCTATTGGGCCAAAATTGATGCTGAATATTGACCCAAAAACCACTTTGAACCTGCATGTGTTATGAATGATGTTTGCATAATCATGTTCCTTCAATCATAATCCGGTTTTGGTCTAAGCATCGTCTTGCATTACTGAAAATGAAACATGACTAGCAAAATTAACATGTTGGCTCGTATTCAACCTATCCAGACGAACGAACACTAGATGCCCACGATGCACACTCTTTCAGTTTCATGTCTTTTCTATTGATTACGTCTTTAGGCTTACACCTGAACGACGTACATTTATTTGGCAGGATTCACTAGGTGGAAATAGCAGAACTGTTATGATAGGTATCTTTGCCTTGTTCCTTTTGCTGATAGATCCTGTTCCTTTATTCTGTTTCCGTTTGATCCCTTTCCTTTGTTTAACTTGGTTGATTTTTTTTATTATTTTTGATTGTCTAATTCCATCTCTTAGCCTGCATTAGTCCTGCTGATATCAACGCTGAGGAAACGCTCAACACCCTAAAGTATGCAAATCGAGCTCGAAATATCCAGAATAAGCCTGTTGTAAGTTTTCTTTGGATATTGCTCTCTTGATAATCTCCATTTTGCTTTGACATACTTGCAAGGACATAATGCTTTCATCAAGGTTTTTTGTGTAATGTGTTTCTGTTTATATCCTTGACAGGTCAACAGGGACCCGATGTTCAGTGAAATGCTAAAGATGCGACAACAGCTAGAGTATTTGCAAGCAGAACTTTGTGCCCGAGGAGGAGGAGGATGTTCACCGGACGAAGTTCAGGTACGTACAAATGTGCCTAGTTGTCTTCTTCTCAATAGGCTAATCTCAAGATATTATTTAAAATACCAGGGAAACCATTTATCCTCTTACAACTCCTCTGCAAAGTTGGTAATTTGTGGATGAATTGTACATGTAATGAGCGATTCTTGTAGGTTCTCAAGGAAAGGATTGCTTGGCTTGAAGCTAATAATGAGGATCTATGCCGTGAACTTCATGAATACCGCAGTAGATGCAATTCTGTAGAGCACTGTGAAACAGATGTTCAAGTATGTAGCTACCGCTCCAGAGATGTTTTTAGACCAATTATTCCTTTCCACTTTGCCCAATATGTCTGTGATTCCGTCGTAATAGTCTACGTGAATTATTGCAAGTTTAGGCCTAGCGTTAGTTAATCTTATGCTACATTATTCAGGATGGTAGTCCTTGTTCTGTGAAAAGTGATGGGCTTAAAAGGAGCTTGCAAACTATAGAGACGCCAGATTATCAAATGGGTGAAACCATAGCAGGTAAACTTCAGATTTAAAATGGTTTTTTTTTTTGCCAATTTTAGTTCTTGGTTTGATTTCACTGGCTTTTTAAAATCCATTATCTTAACAGATGATTCGAGAGAAATTGATGAAGAAGTAGCAAAGGAGTGGGAGCACACGCTTCTACAGAATACAATGGACAAAGAGTTGCATGAGTTAAACAGAAGGTTGGAGGAGAAAGAGGTCAGAATGAAGTTTTCACTTTTTTGTGATGAAAGAAGCATATATTTGTTAAATTATAGTTGGGACTTCTTAAATTATTATCCGGCCAAGTCCAAAATGTAATCAAAGAGCTTCAAATTCATGAATGGGTATAACTGAGAACTAGAAATTTCTAAAGTAAGATTACATGAGTTTTGTGGCTACGCAGCTGCCATCTTTAACTATATAACCATAATTATGGTAAAATATAGGAGAGTAAAATAAGACAGGGAGTGGTGTGAGAAGCTATGGAGCTTAGAGCATCTGCATGAATTTTGTTAGTGTAATCATTATCATCCATGAGAGTATGCAGTAGCCATGTGCTTAGATTGTGATAAGGAATTATCTGGCGGTAATGGTTTTCGTGATTCACAATGTGACCATGTTTTTCATGTTTGTATGAGCAGTCAGAAATGAAACTTTTTGGGGGGATTGACACTGAAGCACTCAAGCAACATTTTGGCAAGAAAATCGTGGAATTGGAGGATGAAAAAAAGGCTGTGCAGGTTAGATGAAGCCATGAAAACTTATCCAAGTTTCTCTGGAAACAGGAAATTTTATTCACTCACTTGTTCTATTGTTGCAGCAAGAGAGGGATCATTTATTGGCTGAAATTGAGAATCTTTCAGCCGGTTCTGATGGACAGGCACAAAAGTTGCAAGATATTCATTCCCAGAAATTGAAATCACTGGAGGCACAGGTAAATAAGCACCTATATATTGCATCTTTGTTGTTGGTATTGCACTCTCATTGTTAGTATTATTATATGTTTCCTAGATTCTGGAACTTAAGAAGAAGCAAGAGAATCAGGTCCAGCTGTTAAAGCAAAAGCAAAAGAGTGATGAAGCAGCAAAGCGGTTACAAGAGGAAATTCAGTCTATAAAAGCCCAAAAGGTAATCATCTGGTGGTTTGTTTGTGTTGCATTTTGATATATCGCATCTTTTATTGTTACTGGTCACTTTCATTGTGTTCTTTCATCTGTATAGTTCTTGGTTTTTTTTATTTACCTCCCCTTATGAGCGTGTAGGTTCACCTGCAACATAGGATGAAACAAGAAGCAGAGCAATTTCGACAATGGAAAGCTTCCCGTGAAAAGGAACTGCTCCAGGTACTTCTCCTTTCCTAGCTTATTTGGTTTCATTTGCATCTAAAAGCATAGGGTTTTTATCAAATTTAGTATTCTCTTCTTAATGAGAGCAGACTGCCTTAAATGGTGCTCGGAGAAGTAGGCAAAATTGGCCAAACTTTGTTATTAATTTTCGGGTGTGTTCTTTCCTTATCTTTTTTATTTATTTTGCATTTATAGGTATCAATATTATTTGTTGGGTATATTTGTAGTGTTGTGTTCAATTTATTTGGGTGTATTTATTGTTCGTATGTTTACACGGGTTAAGGTTTTGATAAATACACCGTGCACGTAATTTCTGTCTAGGAGGCCGGGTTTTAAGTGAGACCGTTTGTGACCCCTCCGTCCTTTCCTGTGATCTTACGTTGAATAGTAATACTGTCTTAGGAGTCTGTTTGGCGGTCTTTGCTGGGTATTACCGAATCGGTTCACTTCATTAATTGTTTACCTTAGAGAGAAAAATACCCGATTTTCCCAACAAGTGGTATCAGAGCCGAAGGTTTATCCTTTAGTTTGTTTGTAATACTTGTAATATTGAATACTATTATTTGAGTCTATAATGAC
>JANJEY010000006.1:8486748-8505147 GCA_024703695.1 Erythroxylum cataractarum
CATCCATCCAAAGCTCACCAACTCCATGGTTGAAAAACTTAGTCATGTTAGGTGCCTCTTTTCTTGAATTATAACAAGCAACCATTCTTTGTTTCACATGTAGCCACCCAATCTTGACTCTTGTGTGTGGGACTAAGGCATGCATGTAACAACGTTCAAAACAGAAGAAGAATGCTACTGCTAACTCATGCACGATGAATGATTTTGTAGCTTGCAAAATCAATTAGAACAGAAAAGCGCAGCAGCACTGTATGGATTAAGAATAAGGGTGAATCAGCTACCAAAGATGATTTAAGATAGCCCACAAAACCCTACTCCTAAGTCACTCAAATCCTATCGTTTTTTCCTTAAAAAATGACACTGTACAGCCGCACAACATACGTAAAACATATCAACGCAGCTGTTGTTCTTGTCAACCAAATCTCTAATAATTATTCTTCCTTAAATATCTATTATCAAATATTATTTTAATTAGAATTTGAAACAGATCAAACTTGTCTGGAAAGAGTTTCACAAAAACTCAACTAAGTCCAATTATCAAATAATATCTAAAATTAAATAATTAAGATATTGACATACATTTTATCACATACAGTATAATTAACGAGTTGTTTGAAAACTTTTGAATTGATTTCGTTAACGATTTGGATTCAATTACATTAATAAGATTGAATTGAATTCAATTTATACTGTTTGAAACAAACCCAATAATATTATAATTGAATTTAGTTACATTATTTGGAACACAATCAAAATGAATTTAATTATTTCATATAACTTACATAGAGCAAATTATAAACATAATTTCATTATAAGTGATATCATCAAAAAAGTTTATTATTACAATCAAAAGAAAAAATTGATTACAAATGACATTATACTAGACCGAGCTATGAAGACAATAAAAAACTATTATAATTTGAAAGCTTTCGAGCAGTAGTTCTTTTGCGTTGAGCACTATCAAGGTACTATCAATTGTTGTTTTGCTTTTTGATGAGAGGGACTATTTGAGATGCGAGAGGCTGCTTGAAGTGAAGAGATATATGGTAGGATTAGATGGTTATTATTGAAAGGATATTTTCAATATTTACAAGAGGAATTGAAGTCTCAGTAAATAATTCAATTATGATATTTTTCACGTGAATTCAATTTGTAAAGAATGATTGAGTTTAATTCATATAACTTTTTTTTTCTATTTTTAAATTGAATTCAATTTTTACCATTTTAAATACCCTATGAAGGAAAATAGATTAGAGGAATTTTGTGCTTTCAGACCGAGAAGTAAAAAAATGGTTATTAATTCGCGACCGACCAATGACAATCTCGAGGCCAATTTGCTTTATAGTTTTGTTCGCTTACCGTTAAGGCTGGTGACATCAGTGCAAACGTAAATTTTGCGGGATCTGATCTTCTGTACAACCAACACTGTCCCTACCCTGTGCCACTCAGTGTTGGTGGTACAAAAGATTTGAAGGCAGATTTTGCAGTTTGCATGAATGAATAAGCACGACCCCAACCCCCAATCCCATACATCAACGAATTTCATCGAAGAATTTTGCTTAAAAGAGGCGTGGGAGATGAGGAAGTTGAGAGCTGACGACAGATGTGCATGTGTATGGCAGATGGAAGACATTGGATGGATTGTAATTATAATTGTAGTGTACGTATTATTTCTGGGAGTGTGGTCACTCACCTAGACACGAACTGCAACCAAACTACTTACAGCTGTTTTTTCTCATCTCCAGACTCCCCACTTAATGGGCTGTGGGTCACTAAGCTGACATGGGTGCCTGACCACATACTCCATTCTCACTCCATACAATTATGAAGATTCAACTTGTACAAGTTGGTCTCGCAATTACTGAAATGATAAATACATGTTGAAGAGAATCAATGATCTGCAGGAGGATCACATTGCATCTGGATGGGATCTTCGCAATCCCTACACATCACATCCTACCGTAATTGATTGGCCATAGTTTTGATGAAAAGCTCTATGGATCACCGCTACTTTTCCGATTATGATGGGCATCCCATTATTCGGTCTTGGACGAGTCACTGTCATTTGATCTCTGGCTCCGGTTGGACTCAGGTCCAGTGCCTCGGGCGCGAGCCTCATCAGTAGGGGTTGCTTCCATATGTTAAATTGCATTTGTTTTAAAAAAATATCTTAACCTAGTTTTCCCAGATATTAAAATATCTTCCAAACCGACAACTGGAAGGAGCGACCCTTGAGTTCATTGATGTTGCTTTCTCAAATTTCATCACCGCTTTTGTCTGCTCCAAATTAATGGAAATAAAAGAAAAACAGGAATCTATCAAAGGGCCCACAAGGGGGCTGTTATGTCAGAGCCTCATAAACATGTCGTCTTGTCGTTTCTCCTTCCATTCCTTTGTTTGAGAGGCATTTATATATTTCTACTGATCGCATTACCGGAGAAATGGCATTTCCTGCTTTCTATTTTGGCATATTATAATTTTATCAGAACTGTTGATACCACAAAGGCATCAAACTCTGAACTACTCTAATAATTGCCGGTCTAAATTAGAATTAATCTTATATAGCAGGTAAGTTAATAAGAGACTCTTCTAATATAAATAAAATTGTGGGTTCGAACTTTCTTCGTATATGCCATTGTTTAAAATTTGAAGTTAAAACTTTACTTCCTGCAAGATATTTATTCAACTTAAACAAAAATTAATTTAAATATGAGTGGCTTAAAAGTACATTATCAGATTTTCTTAATATAAAAAAAGTATAAATTAGAATTAAGGATGACGTGGACCGTTCCACATCGCACATCCTTTTAACACTTTTCAAGACCGTTTTTACGTAAATGCAATTACTCGATCTTCTAATTTACCGTGTAAGCCATCGCGTGTATATCACTCCCCATTACCGCAGTTCCTAGTTCGTGGGCACTGGTCTGGCGCTTATCCTCTCAGGCCAATCCAATCCAATCCACATGGACATGGTTCCAAGTTGCACGGGCGTGTATGCAAGTTCCACTACAGTTTCGCAATTATACTCTTGCTTATAATTTTATATAGAAATATTAATTTCCATACTCCTTTCGTTTGCCTTTATAAGTCCACCGTCATCCCCACTTCAACTTCACGCCTTACACTTCACTAATCTGATCCACCTCTCAATTATTCTCTCAAGATGGGGTCGTTTAGATCATCGTCAACAACCATGTTTGTGTTCTTTTTCCTTGCTTCTGTGACTTTATCGTCGGCTTTGGACATGTCCATCATATCATACGACCAACAACATGGTACAAAGTCGAGCTGGAGGACTGATGACGAGGTTGTGGCGATCTACGAGGAGTGGCTAGCCAAGCACGGGAAAGCATACAACGGTTTGGGGGAGAAGGAGAGGAGGTTTCAGATTTTTAAGGACAACCTTAGATTCATCGATGAGCATAATTCCGAGAACCATTCTTACAGGGTGGGGTTGAACCGGTTTGCTGACATCACTAATGAAGAGTACCGGGCTGTGTACCTGGGTGCCCGACGCGAAAGTAAGAAGAGGTTGTCTAAGATAACCAGCAGATACGCGCCAAGTGTTGGAGAGTCTTTGCCGGATTCCGTTGATTGGAGAAAGGAAGGAGCCGTTGCCGAGGTCAAGGACCAGGGGAGCTGTGGTTAGTTACTCTGAATGTTGAACTTTAAGTTTGATGTCAACGAAGTTTTTATTTGTTTTAATAAAATGATATTTCGTCTCTGCCTCTTTATAGTTAATTTCTAAATCTACAAATTAGGAGGAACAGTAAGAACTATTCGGGCAACCTTAATGGTCTGTGATTGTTCTTTGGTTGTTAAAAACATGTTGAGATTCTGGATCTTCACATCTTTATCCTCAGAATTGGAAGTTTGGAACATAAAAGCATCTGTTAGGCTTCGATCTATTATTAGAAACACGACAAATTATTAAATGACTTGTTTCTGATATATGGGAAATAATTATTTCTACTATAGGTTGTAGATTTCTTTATAATATTGGCATGAAAAAGGATTGTAAATAATTTTAGGAGAGCTTAAAACTGATTTGTTAGTAGAGGATGGAGGGTGAGTTTGGTTCGCATTTGAAACTGTTAGTGATTGATGCAGGGAGTTGTTGGGCATTCTCAACCATTGCTGCCGTGGAAGGAATAAACAAGATTGTTACTGGTGACATGATTTCCCTTTCTGAGCAAGAATTGGTGGATTGTGACACTACTTATAATGAAGGATGCAATGGTGGACTCATGGATTATGCCTTTGAGTTCATCATCAAGAACGGTGGCGTTGATAGTGAAGAAGATTATCCCTACATTGCTCGTGATGCTGCATGTGACCCTTACAGGGTCCGTCTTAATTCTTTTTTATAACTGGAAGGATGATAGATATACTCTGGGAAGTATGTTTTCTCATATTTATCTTTTGCATTTGCAGAAAAATGCCAAAGTCGTTACTATCGATGATTATGAAGATGTTCCTGTCAATAACGAGAGAGCACTGCAAAAGGCAGTTGCTAATCAGCCAGTGAGTGTTGCTATTGAAGCAGGAGGCAGAGCTTTCCAGTTGTATGATTCGGTAGTTATCTTCTTCTTCTTCTTCAACATTGTTTGTGTCGATCTAGTTAACTGGTATTCATGGACTTGTTTCCCTTGTTCATGTTTCAGGGCATATTTACTGGAAGATGTGGTACAGCTCTGGACCATGGAGTGACTGCAGTGGGATATGGCACTGAAAATGGAAAGGATTACTGGACTGTAAAGAACTCATGGGGTGCTGGCTGGGGAGAACAAGGGTACATTAGGATGGAACGAAATATTGCTCGTTCAACAGGAAAGTGTGGGATTGCCATGGAGGCCTCTTACCCTATCAAGAAAGGCCGAAACCCACCCAATCCTGGCCCTTCTCCCCCCTCTCCAATAAAGCCTCCAACTGTATGTGATAGTTACTATTCCTGCCCTGAAAGCAGCACCTGCTGCTGTGCCTTTGAGTATGCCAATTATTGCTTCGCATGGGGATGCTGCCCACTTGAGGGGGCCACTTGCTGTGATGATCATTATAGCTGCTGCCCTCACGAGTATCCTATTTGTAACGTTAATGAAGGAACCTGCTTGATGGTAAGACCAACCACACGTTGTACTCTTAATTTCCATGCACTATGCTATTTGTTTTCTGATTACCAATGTTAAATCTTTGAACAGAGTAAGAACAACCCATTAGGAGTTGAGGCCATCAGACGTATTCCTGCCAAGCCTTATTTTGCCCATGGAGCTCAACAAAAGAAGAGCAGTGCTTAAACAGAAGCTTAAAATTTGAAGTGGTGGATATGATGATCGAAGAATCCTGGCAGTGGTGGATGATCCTCCTTTTTGGTTCCTAATCTATCACGCCTCACTTCCTTTCCTGGATTAAAGTTACCAAAAGATGGTCGTGGATTATTGAATTAAGAACAGACATTATTAAGATGATGGTTATGTATATACCTTATTATGCATCGCTACTACATTTGAACAACTTCAAGATTGTTTTCGGCTTCCAATATCCTTTGTAAATGCCGTCATCAGTTCAATTGTCATCATTTAACAAACATGGCTTTCACCAGGATCTGTCATTCCCATGGTACTTTGTAGTTGACAAAGCATCAATGAAATTGTTATTGTCTATTGCATCAACTGTTATTCGTGCCAACTTATTTTATATTTGTATCTATCAGTTGTACATGACCAAAGCAGCTGTTAACTTGTTCCATAACAGTTTTGGAAATTTCTTCATCAAGAGAGGGGGGCTTATTGGACATTTGCCATTTTCAAAATGATTAGGCAGATATTGTTCACAAAATGCAACACGCCTCCCACTTATAATATTGGGTTTCTGTTCATACTCAGCCATGATCTGCATTATAATTAGAATCATTTATGCGTAAAGGGCATCCTTACAATTGAAGAAAAAAGGTGAGAACAGAATGCAGCCAAACTTCTATCCTAGAAGCAAATGAAACTTGTGGGCTTGTTTAGCAAATAGCTTATTAACTATTTTTTGACATATTAAGATATATTTGGCTGTTTGATAATAATCATGTTTGGTAATTAGTAGATTGAGTTAATGGATTGAACTCAAGTTGTTGTTTTTTAAAATGTTATTATGAGAAGTATTTTCAAATAACGGCTGAAAAATTAAAGAACAAAAAGTTGATTATATCTAAAAGTTATTACAAATTATTAAAGAGATAGAAATATAAATAGATAGAGATAAAGATAGGGATAAAAATAGATCCTATTATGATAAGTTTCATTCTTTTAATCAAAGATATTGTTAACATGTGATTCAAATTTTAAATTAGTCTTCTTTAATTTGTTATTTCGTTACCTAGTCAAAGTTAAGTAGTGATAAATAAATGTGTTAGATGTTTGTCATGTTTCAGTTTTTTTTTTTGTCTTTTTTTGTTTTTACTGTAGCCTATAAATATAGGCCTTTTTATTTGTTTAAAGGTGTGTTTCTTTTTGATGAGCAATAATAAACAAAAAAAGAGTTTTCTTTTATCCACTTTTACTTTTACTTACTGACTTTTTGCAGTCAAATCTGGCATTAGAGCCAGTTTAAATCAATTGTGTTTTTCAATTGTTTTTTCTTTTGGGCAAAACGGAAACACTTTGAGTGAAACACTTACTTTGGGTACTAAAAAAAACACACGAGAGTGAGAAAACAAGGGTTAAATGGCAACAAATGCTACTTTCTCATCTTTGCTGCCACTCCTACCAATTTTCACGGGAAAAAAAAAGAGTTTTGGAATATTAAAATGAAAACTTTTTTTATGTCTCAAGATCTTTGGGATCTTGTGGAGTATGGTTTTATTGATTCGGTAGATCCTGACAAAGAGGAGAAAGAAAGGTTGAAAGAAATTAAAAAGAGGGATGCTAAAGCTTTGTTTTTTATCCAACAAGCAGTCCATGAATCAAAATTTTTTAGAATTACAGTAGCAAGCACATCCTTGGAGGCTTGGCAAATATTGAAAAAGGAGTTTCAAGGTCCTTCAAAGGCAATGATGGTAAAGTTATAAATCTATCATCGTGAATTTGAAACCTTATTTATGAAAAATGGTGAATCGGTTCAAGCTTATTTATCTAGAGTTTCATATCTTATTAATCAAATGAAGTCATATGGTGATGACTTGTTTGAAGAAATTGTTGTTGCAAAAGTGTTCAGGAGTCTCATTCCAAAATTTGAACATGTTGTTGCTGCTATTGAGGAAGCTCATGATTTGACTGTTTATTTGTTTGATGAACTAATGGGTCCTTTACAAGCTCATGAGGAAAGGTTGCTCAAGTCATATGAAAAAAATGAAGAAAAGGCCTTTCAGGTGGAGGGGGAGTCTGGTCAAGAGGAAATGGTGGAAAATTTCTCTGGTCGTGATCATGACAGAGGTGGCTTTCATGGAAGAGGTCGTCGTAGCAACTCTTACGGGGAGAGGCAGAATAAGAATATTGAATGTTATTATTGCAAAAAACCAAGTCATATGGAAGCTTTCTACAGAACAAAAACAAAAGGATGAAAAGAATCAAGCAAGTTTTCCAAAAGAAGCAGAAGAAGATGATATGTTATTCTTGGCTTTATTTTGTGAGAAGGAGAAAACTAACGACGTTTAGTTTTTGGATGGTGGTTATTCCAATCACATTATAAGAACAAAGTCATTTTTTAAGGAGTTTGACAAGTCCAAAAAATCAAAGGTGATGCTAGATGACAACAAAAAGATTCAAGTCGATGGCAAAGGTATCGTTAGCATTAAAATTAGCCAAGGTAATGTTAAACTTTTAAAAAATGTGATGCTTGTTTCGAGTTTGTCTCATAATTTGCTTAGCATTGGACAATTAATGATTGGTGGATACTCAATTTTGTTTTATGATAGGTTTTGTACTATTAAATATAAAAAATCTACTCAAAATGTTGCCAAGATTCCAATGTTTAAAAACAAAATGTTTCCATTGGAAGTTTCAATGGTTGAGAAGTGTACTATGGTTGAAAGAGGAGACAATGAAACTAGATTGTGGCATTTACGTTACGAGCATTTAAATATCAATGGTTTGAAATTGTTGCAACAAAAAGAAATGGTTCTTGGATTACCAAAACTTGAAAATCTTGGTTTTTGTGAAGGTTATGTTTATCGAAAGCAAAGTAAAAAAAATTTCCTATAGGGACAACTTAGATTAGCTTCTAAATGTCTTGAGCTAGTACATGCATATTTATGTAGACCAATGAGTACTAAATCTCTTGTGGTAGTCGATATTTTTTGCTGTTTACAGATGATTATAGTCATATGAGTTGTGCATACTTCTTGGAAAACAAGTCTGGAAGCTTTTGACATATTCAAAAAATTCAAAGTACTTGTGGAGAAGGAAAAATGTTCTTCTAATAAAAACATTACGGATAGATAGAGGAGGTGAATTTGTTTATACTAATTTCAACTTTTTTATGAGGAAAATGGAATTTGCAGGGAGCTTATAACACCTTGTACACTAGAACAAAATGCTGTAGCTGAAAGAAAAAATCAAACGGTAGTAGAGTTGGCTAGAAGCATGATGAAAATGAAAGGTTTTTCTATTTATTTTTTGGTTGAAGTTGTCGCAACTGCAATATACCTTCTCAATTTATCTCCGACAAAAGCAATTTGTAATCAAACACCATTTGAGGCTTATATAGGTAAAAGACCATCGGTAAGCCACTTAAGAATTTTCAGTTATATAGCTTATGCTTTGGTTAAAACTCATGCTCATATTTTTGATGAAAAATATGAGAAATATGTCTTCGTTGGTTGTTGTTCTCAATCTAAAACATATAAATTGTATAATCCCATTAATGGCAAGACTACCATCGCAAGGATGTAGTGTTTAATGAAGTTGCAAATTGGGTTTAGAATGAAGAAAATAAACAACAACATCAACAAGTTTTAGAAGAGAATATTGCACCACCAAATGATCAAACAACAACAATTTTCAGCTCTGGAAGTGGCAATTCTTCCATTTCTACAAGCCATGGTTCATCATCATATGAGACTCCTCCAAGGAAATTTAGGTCCTTATAGGAAATCTATGCCTCTTGTACTTTTGCTCTATTTTTTTTTCAAATCCTACTTGCTTTAAAAAAGCTCCAAAATAAAGTGAATGAAGTAAAGTTATGGAAGAGGAGATGTCATCTATTAAAAAAAATCAGACTTGCGATTTGGTAGACTTACCGAAAGAAAAAATGTTGTTGGACTCAAATAGGTGTACATAACAAAGTATAATGCATATGGGAGCACCCAAAAACACAAGGCAATACTAGTTGTAAAAGGGTATTCTCAACAACAAGGTATCGATATTGAAGAAACTTTTTCTCCGATGGCTCGATTTGAAACGTTAAGAACTTTCTTAGCCATAGCTGCTTAACTGAATTAGCCATTATAACAATTTGATGTTAAATCTGTCTTTTTGAACAAAGATTTAGAAGAAGAAGTTTATATCTCACAACCTAAAGGTTTTGTTATTGATGGCAATGAAAATAAAGTTTACAGGTTGAAAAAAGTGCTTTATGGTTTAAAGCAAGCACCACGGGCATGGTACTTCAAAATTGATTCTTATTTTTTGGAAAATGGATTTAAAAGAAGTGAAAATGAGCCTACAATTTATTTGAAGAAGAACGGTAATGGTGATTTTTTGGAAGTATTCTTATATGTTGATGATATGATCTATATGGGGTTTAGTGAGTCAATTGTTGTTGAATTTAAAGCTTGCATGATAAAGAGATTTGATATGATAGATTTAGGTTCATTACGTTATTTTCTTGGTTTTGAAGTGAAATAATGTCTTGATAAGATCTTTATTTCACAATGAAAGTATGCAATGAATCTTTTGAAGAAGTTTAATATGGTGAATTGCAAAGTAGAGGCGACACCCATGAATGTGAATGAAAAGTTGAGTAGATATGATGGTGCTGAATTTGTGAATGCGACATATTTTAAGAGTCTTGTTGGAGGTTTAAACTACTTGTCTCATACTATATAGAATATTACTTTCTCGGTTGGAGTTGTGTCCAGGTTTATGCATAATCCAAGCAAGCTTCATCTTGAAGCTGCGAAGAGAATTTTGAGATATGTAGCAGGAATTATGGAGATGGGAATTTGGTACTCTAAGGTATCAAACTTCAAATTGAGAGGTTTTATTGATAGTGATCATGTAGGTTCCAAGGATGATCGAAAAAGCACATCTGGTACCTTGGCTCTGGAGCCATTTCTTGGAATTTGAAGAAGTAGGAGGTAGTAGCCTTATCGACATCAGAGGCAAAATATATTGTAGCAACTATATCAGCTTGTCAAGTAGTTTGGCTTAGGAGACTTGTTACTGATTTTGAACAAAAGCAAGTGGAAGCAATGTAGATCTTTTGCGATAACACATTAGCCATTGCAATGGCAAAGAATCAAGCTTACCACAGCGGAACAATACATATCGATGTTCGTTATCACTTCATTTGGAGCCTTGTCAAAAAAGAATAAGTTGTTCTAAAATCTTACAATACAAATAAACAAGTTGCTAATATTTTGACGAAGGCACTCCCAACGAAAAAACATAAGAACTTCAAAAAACTCATGAGAATTTCTGACTTTGAATCAGGGGGGAGTGTTAACATGTGATTCAAAGTTTGAATTGGTCTTTTTTAATTTGTTATTTCATTACGCAATCAAAGTAGTGATAAATAAATGTGTTAGATGTCTGTCACATTCTCAGTTTTTTTTGGCTTTTGTTTTTACAGTAGCCTATAAATATAAGCCCTTTTATTTGTTTAAGGGTGTGTTTCTTTTTATTAAGCAACAATAAACAAATCAGAGTTTTCATTTATCCATTTTTTTCTTTTCATTATTGACTTTCTCCAACATATACAAATTTAACTATTTCATAACATTCAACCTTCAACAATAATTGATCATAAAGATAATTGAGTTTGGTTGAGAAAGTTAACAATACATTGTATTGGAGAAGAACATAGTAGCAATGTCCAGCATGGTGATGACAAGCAACTTTTACAATAAGACAAGGTGCAGGTCTGACAAGATTTGAAGCTGTTTTTGAAGCTTATACGTGAAAAACTTGTTCGGTTTGAGCAGGAACTCAAAGAGATAGGATCCACCAAGGCATAGACATTTTATGACAAGATTAATTCTAATTAATCATTTTAGATTGCTATTGTATTTCTTTTTCATCACTTCTTGTTGACCAATAGTTTCCTAGTAGAATGTCATCAATGGAACATAAAGATTATCCTGGTACTGAAAAAATTCTGATGTTAGCATGTAATGCTTTGTTCTGCTTTGCATTTATAGATTTGATGAAGATTGTGTTATACATATAAGTTGTTAGAAAAATTTTCCTCAAATCGTAGATAGTATACTTCATTCATGTACAACCAATATCTCATAATTGATGGCTAAGAAGTAATTGTAGATAGCATCGGATGTATTGATACAGATGAAACTAGCATAGTGGGGCTTGAGGGAATTTAGCTATGCGAGCAACTGAGGTTATATAGATTGTTGTGATTGCAAATATTAACTTTCTTCCTAGTACGAACATGATATAGGATAATCATTGCACTTGTATTTTCTGACAGATGCATTCCAGAAGAAGTAACATCCAGATGATGCATATTATTATCTTTCATAAGTTGGAGCTCTGGTTCCATGTAAGCAGATGGGAGGAATGTGGTGTTGTGTATGTGGCAAAAGATGTTGCACTTTTAAGGTTTTAAGATGTGGAAGAGATGATGTGACATATTAAGATTAGAATTGGCACCTAGAATAAGGATTTTTTTTTTAGAAATGGCAACAACTACATCTATGGATCAAAACTCGATTGATCTATGGAAGTCTGTACGTAATTAATAATACATGATAACTTGTTTGAGAAACTTGATAGTTGTAGGAGAGAAACCTTTCGTCCTTGAAGCTTCAAGTCCTTGCTCACATGGAGCAAACAAGCAGCCTTTAATGTAGAAACTGTTGTAGTGGTTTATCCCTATGAAGTCTAATCCATTCTTCAGCATCTTCAACTTGTTGTTTGAAAACACAGGCAAATCAAATTGTAGAACGTCTCACATTTTTGCTAGATATTTTCCAGCTATAATTAGTTTCAGAAACCTGATAATTTAAACATTTTTTTCATCTCCATTCTAAAACTCTGTGCGAACACGAATGATAGAGATGCTTACCAGTTCATGTAGAAAGCATAGGCTCTCTCAGCTACTAACTTATCTTACGGGGAGTTACTGATGGGTTCATACCATAGGCCATTGATTATAATTCCAATGCTGTCATTTTTCTCTTTTGCAATATTTTCTACCACTTTGTATGTTTGTGATTTTTTTACTAGTGCTATAATTTATAACGTATCATTTTGTATGTTTCAATTAACAAATTTCACATACTGTTACAAAAAACTATTTGAGATAAATTAGAATACACATACTTGTATAATTATCAAATACCTTTCCTAAAAATCTGGAGTTGTATAATATGTCATTCATTCTCTTTGCTTGCATCGTAGATTACAAGTGTTGTTTCACAATTTGTGCGTCCAATTCTTTCCAAAGGAAATCAGTGTTATCTGATTACATCTAGGTTTTCTTTTTAGCTCTATTAAGTCGGTTTATTTTCCATTTGATTTATTGTTTTCTTGAATGGTTTTAACTCAAACTATTTTCAAATTTTTGTTTTTGCATTTCCTTTTTTTATAACGATTCAATTTGATTTGTATGAGCTTATGATATTATGATAATTTTGCATAGTAATGTGGATTTGATTTGTATCAGGTCATGCTTGCAAAAATAATAACCAAATTAGTTAGGTAGATATGATTCATAACCAGTTGCAAATTGATTAACTAGTATATAACCTTTTCTTTCCTTATATGATTAAAAGACAACATCTTAAAAACGAAACAAAAAAGAAAATTAAGAGGGGAATGATATAGGCAGGGTTTGTTGGTCAAAAGAAACACTTTTTATGTTTTGTGACATTTGTAACCAATATATTCAAAGGAGTAAGGGAAAACGTGGTAAAGCTATTTATCAAAGGTTACCATGGAAGAAGGTGGAGGAAGAGTTTCAGAAAGTGACCAACTTATCATAGGATAAAAATAAACTTAAAAATAAGTTTGATTAGATGAGAGTTAGATGGTGTCTTTGGAAATAGTTGAAAGGGAAAGAAACAAGATCAGAATGAGACTATGACAAAGGAACAATCTATGCCAATAAGGAGTGGTGGACTTTAAAGAATAAGGTTAACCTTTTTGCAAAACTAATTTAAGTTATTTTCCTTTACTTTAATGCTAAATAGTTAGTTAAATAATTTATATTTAAGTTATTTTTATTTTTGTTGGGGTAGACATGGATTCATGCATCACATGCATGACAAGGCAATGAAAGTATAAGAATCTAAATTTCAACCTCATGACATCCTTAAAAATCTATAATCTTAGATGCATGCATACACAGATTATAAGAACATGAAATTTTAACACATGTACCTTTGATAATGCTCCTCCTTTCTTTAATCTTCTCTTTGTTTAGGTTGTAGCAAACACCAAACACCTTCCTTGATCACTCAAGAACACACAAAGATGAAGAAAAACAGTGTGTAAGGGTGGTTATAGTACCAAACAAGATGAGTTCAAGTAGATGCTCAAATGGAGAGAGATCAAGATTATGTTACATGTAATTAGATTCATGCAACAATTGCATAAATTGCATGAATAAGACTCAAGATCACCTCTCTCTAACTCTATAATACTTCTGGACTCCTTATTGTCTCACTTAAGTGTGTTATTAGCTTGTTAGTTCCTATGTACATAAGTGAAGAACTCACTTAAGCATCACATGTCGTGCTTTCGGTAACGATCGTGACCTATTTTAATGACAGTCATGCAGACTTTATTTTTCATCTGATCTTCTATGCATGTGACCCTTAGGTTCCTAATTATTTTGGGCACTTGAATTAACTCTTAATCTAAGCAAATCATAGATGGTTTCATGCCACTTGAAGTAACTATTAATTCAAAGAAATCATGAAGGTTTTAATGATGCCGATTTACTGGAATATAAGTGGATTAACACACATGCTCTTTGATAGTTAATCATCCGACTTATGAATCTTTTCATAGACAATTACCGTGCAATTCATCCCTTCACCATTTTATATCCCACTTGGTTCGAAGTATGGACTATATGTCAACTCCCACTAGACTAACTAAGTCATATCTAGTCCAAATGATGTTATTTCTTGTCCTGGGATCTCATTACTCTAAGTCTCCTAAGTAATGACCCCAATAAGAGGTCGTGGGTATCATCTCCTTCTATCAGGAGTGGTGAATCCTTTATTGGCTACCTAATTACCTTCGAATACCAATAGTTGTACCCAATTATCGCCCTATGAGCGACCTCATGTCAAAGCACATGATCAGTATCCAAGATATCTTTTAGTGTCTTAAGTCTAAGGATATTTGCACTATTGTTATAATGAGATTAATCATTAATCATTAACATTCGATAGATCATCCATATGATAATGCATACCAGTTCATCTGATATACTTATTACTCTTAGTAAGCATCCACATTTTAACTTTAAACATGTCATGCTTACAGTTTATGAGATCCACTGGTTGATCAAATCAAGGAGTATAACATGTGTTAGTTTATCTTGATTAATAATGTCCTATCTTATTAATCCTATAACTAGGGATAATTTAGATACTAATATAATTGCACATGATAGAAATGTTATTATTATGATATCATCATGATTTCCTTCATGTTATTTTTTGTATCATGGACTTTATTAATTCGATTTAAGATCAACATCAATTCATAAATAAACGAATATCAAATTAATGAAAAATTACCTTTTGCTTTATTAATCAAAATAAAGTTTGTACACAAGTGCTAAAGGTGATTGACTTTAGAGCACTACTCTAACAATCTCTCATACACTAAAGCTAATCGCCTTTGTATTTAATACCATAGGTGAGTATACTAGAATCAAATTTCATTTGAAGATGTTACTTAGTCAAAGGATCAGCAATGGTCTAATATGAGGACACTCTCTCTAT
Source organism: Erythroxylum cataractarum (assembly GCA_024703695.1). Taxonomy (NCBI): domain Eukaryota; kingdom Viridiplantae; phylum Streptophyta; class Magnoliopsida; order Malpighiales; family Erythroxylaceae; genus Erythroxylum; species Erythroxylum cataractarum. The sequence goes on from JANJEY010000006.1 coordinate 8,501,876, forward strand.
CTTCACATCACCTTTATCAATTATCTCCCTGATCTAGTGATATCTTCTGAGTATGTGCTTAGACCTCTGATGAGACCTTAGTTCCTTGGCTTGAGCGATAGTGTCATTGTTGTCACAATACAACATTATTGGGTCTACAATGCTCGGAACCTCTCTAAGTTTCATAACAAGCTTCTTGAATTTGCAGTTGCAATGTACTCTAACTCAGTCATTGAATCTGCAGTCGTCTCTTGTTTGGAACTCTTCCAATTAACTACTCCACCATTCAATGTGAAAATAGAACCTGACTAAGATTTGGAGTCATCCTTGTCAGATTGAAAACTAGCATCTATATGCCCATTCACTACGAGATCTCCATCTCCATATATCAAGAATATAAGATCCTCTATCGTCTCTATCCTATGGACCTAATTGACTTTTAGCCCACCGGATTCCTCTGGCATCCAGCTTTCCGATCGGATGATTTAGGAATCCCTGTTGGGCGCCTGTTGCGATGGAGCTGTTTTCATTTTCATTTTGTACCCCTGCTTTGTACTCTCTGGTGTTGGGGTTCTGCTGTCTGCATGGCTCATGCATGGTTACGTTCTGCGGGCTTCTCTCCCCTATTGCCACTTATACGGGCTGGCGCGGTCTCCTTGCCTGGTTCGACGCCGTTCTGGCTCTAGCGTTCCGTCGCCGTATCGCCTGTGCCTGTTGCTGACTCTTCGGGGTCATCTGGGTGCCTTGTTACGGTGTCGTTATGGGCTTGTTTTCCTGCCGTTACTCCGATGCCGTTTTACCTGGTCCTTGGGCTTCACTCTATTGACGCGATGTCGTTATCCTCTCGTTTGCTTTGTTTCTTTGATGGAATTGCTCTTTATCGCTGCTTCTTCGGTGTCGTTTGAGTTCCCTGGTACGTTGTCATTATGGGCCTGCTCTCTGGCATGTTGCTCCGCTTCGACGCCGTTCTGGATTAGCTCTTCATTACCGGTTTGACTTCGCCCTGCCGCTACCTCTTCGGTGTCGTATGGCTGCCACGGTACGATGTTGTTATGGGGATACTCTCTCGCTAGCTGATCCGCTGTCGTGTCTTGCTTTCACTGGCACGACGTCGTTCTCCTCTTGGTTGTTTGGACTGACTCCTAGCTGGGCACCAAGCTTCCTGCCCTAGCTTCACTTGGACCTACCTGCGGGCATTTGGTGGTGGGCTTCGTCCCTTTTGTGTATGTATTAGTTTCCCAGGCCTCCTTTTGTTACACTGTGGACCTATGTCTCGGGCTTACAGCCCTTTTGATTTCTGCTTGGGGTATGCCCCGTTTGCCTTTGTACATTTTTTCCTATGCAATACAAATTTATTTACCAGAAAAAAAAAGAATACATCCTTAGTCCTTCTCAAGTACTTTAGGATATTCTTGACAACCACCTAGTGACACTCACCAGGATCCGATTGATATCTACTTGTAACACCTAAAGCATATGATTTATTGGGTTTTGTACATAACATAGCATACATGATTGATCATATTGTCGAAGCATATATGATCATACTCATGCATGTCCTCTCATCTTACCTTTTGGGATACATAGATTTCGAGAGTTTTATCCCATGAGTCATATAAAGAAACCCTCTCTTGGACTGCTCGATGCTAAACTTCTTTAGCACTTTATCTATATATGTAGACTGTGAAAGATCTAGCAACTTCCTTGATCTATCTTTATAGATCTTTATTTTTTTTATCTTTATAGATCTTTATTTCCACAATATAATGTTCTTCTCCAAGGTCTTTCATGGAAAAAAATTGGGACAACTAAATTTTGGCTGATTGTAAACTTGAGACATCATTTTTTATTAGTAATATGTCATCCATATATAATACAAGGAATATAATAGGACTCCCACTAACCTTCTTGTACACACAAGGTTTATTAGAATTTTGTGAGAAACCAAACTCTTTGATTGTCTCATCAAATCGGATGTTCCAACTCCTAGATGCTTGCTTCAATCGATAAATGGATTTTTGAAGCTTGAATACCTTCTTGTCATCTTTGGATATGAAGCCTTCAGGTTGTATCATATACACATCCTCAGCTAAGTTTCCATTCAGGAAAGTCAACTTCATATCTATTTATCATATCTTATAATCATAATGACCAGTAATGGTTAGGAGTATTCTAATGGATTTAAGCATGGGTACGGGACTAAATGTCTTGTCATAGTCAATAATTTGTCTTTGAAGATAACCTTTAGTGGCTAGTCTAGCTTTATAGAATGTTTAATTTATCGTTCTTATTATTTATGTAATTATATATAGATATGATGTGTTTTGAGATTATGAACTTGGTTACCTTATTTTATTATATTATGTTATCTTATTGGTAATCTATAATTTTATTATGGGTTATATTATTTACTTCTTAATATTTAGAAATACAAGTGTCTTGTTTATTTATAATATGTTTTACTTGTTGATTTGTAGGTATAGATGGTAATGTTATGCAAATTATGCAACTTCTCTACATTAAGCAAATTTTGGACAATAAGAATGAGTTTTGGGATTTGATGGCTTGTGTAGCAGGTTTCTATGGGTATGTATTTTTTGAACCATATATACAAGGAATCATACATGACTTCCTATCTAACAGGAAAACTATGGATGAATGAAATATTAAATGGTCATGAAAAATGATGTTTTAATACATTTAAGATGAATCAAAATTCATTTCAATAATTATGCATAGTTTTATAAAACAATTATGGTTTGAGGCTTCAAATAGGATGTCAATTTTAGAGAAAGTGAGTTTATTCATATATGCCTTAAGTAAAGGTGCCCCTAATAAAAATACCCAAGAGAATTTTCAACATTTTGGTCAAACTGTGAGTAAATTTTTTAAAGAAGTTTTGAGTGTTATGGATGGATTTTTAAGGGATATACTCATACTAAACAATACCAAATTCAAGGAGATTCCACTACAAATTGCCAATATATGCTACATTTTAAGGTAATTGAATATGTTCCCCCTCTCCTTCATTAAATTTTTTGTTGAAAATGGTTGGTTTATTATCTTATGATTATTGTTTTATATTACGATTGCATTGGAGCTATTAATGGTATATATATAGCTGTAGTTATTACAAAGGAGGATCAAATAGGATATAGAGGACGAAAAAGAATAACAACTACAAATGTATTGGCAGCAGGTGACTTTGACTTACTATTCAAGTATGTTTTAACAGGTTGGGAGGGATCAATACATGATTCTCGTATTTTCCTTGATACAATCGGTAATCCGAG
>JANJEY010000006.1:8538447-8551471 GCA_024703695.1 Erythroxylum cataractarum
GCTGAGTTCCCCTTGCCAGTTGACTTGGAGGGAAACAGTAGAAACGCACTTCATGATGAGGGTAATTAAAGTCGTCGGAAGTCCCGTATCGATGAGAATGTCCTGAATGAAGTCCCATTTTAGTTTGTCATACGCTTTCTCGAGGTCCACTTTGATAGCCATGAACCCCTTGCGCCCTGTTTTCCGTTTCATAGAATGAATGATCTCTTGCGTGATGATGAGGTTGTCGGTAATAAGACATCCCGGAGCAAAGCTGCACTGAGTAGGAGCAACCAGGTCCGCTAGGTATGGTTTGAGACGATTAACCAGAAGCTTGGTGAGGCCTTTGTACAGGACGGTACAAAGGGCGATAGGGCGGAATTGAGAGATCAAAGAAGGGGAGTGGGTTTTAGGGAGGAGAACCAGAATAATGCGGTTCAACTCCGCATCCCAAACATTGTGATGGAAAACGTTTTGGAGGAATCTTGTCAGTGAAGGGCCAACAGTATCCCACTGAGATTGAAAAAACAAAGTGGTGAGACCATCAAAACTAGGAGCTTTATTAGGGGCCATGCTAAAAAATGTCGTCTTAATTTCTTCCGAGCTTAACGGACTGGTGAGATCAGCAGTAGTGGAAGGCAGAAGCGGAGGAAAATGGCCCTGCAAGTGCCAGGATTGGCGAGTGGTGTCCTTGGAACGGTATAAAGCCTCAAAATGACGTTTAGCTAAGTCTCGGAGAGACGAAGGGTCTATATGCACAGTCCCAACCCCGTCCTTTAAAGAAATGATCAGCGTATGACGCCTTTTGGTAGTAGTGACAGCGTGATAGAAGGTTGCATTGCGGTCACCCTGGTTGAGCCACTGGCTTCGAGAGCGCTGGTGCCAGAAAAGCTCTTCTTGGTACAACACATTCTCGAGTTCAGATTGGAGATAGGCCTCAAGCTCGCGGAGGGAGTCCAAGTCGGTATCTTCCAAAGGTTGTTGGATGCCTACCAACCTAGCCATAATCTGTTTCTTCTTATGGAAGATATTACCGAATGTGTTGTCATTCCACTGAAGAAGTTGGGCTGACAGATGTTTTATGGCTCCACTAATGTCTGAAGTATGCGACTGCCAGTTGTCAGCGACCACTTGCACGAAAGTGTCATGAGTGAGCCAAGCTGATTGGAATCTGAAGGGACGTCGCCTCGCAAGAGGGCAAATAGGAGTTAGAAAATTGATGAGGATTGGTCGATGATCTGATTTCAGAAAAGGCTGATGATGAACAGTGGTGGAAGGGAAGACTGAGAACCAAGAGGGGGAACCAAAAGCATGATCTAAACGGGCTCGAACTTGCCCCTGTCTCCATGTGAATATGGGGCCTACATAGCCTAGATCCTGGAGATGGCAAAGGTGCATACAGTCGCGAAATTGGGGGTTGATGATGGGTGACGCACGAGATCCTCCGCGTTTGTCGCCACTAGTTAATTTGACATTAAAGTCACCGTCGAGAAGCCAAGGAGTGTGGGTGACCCTCACCAAGGTAGATAGATAAGACCAAATAAATTTCTAGAGAGCATAAGTAAGGTTAGCATAAATGGCAGTGAACTCAAAGGGGGAGTGTTCCCATTTTATGCTAGCATGGACTAATTGTCGGTGAGCGAACCTGACTCTGACTCTGAGGTCTTCGTTCCAGAGTAACCAAATGCCTCCCGAATAGCCCATAGCTTTGACCCGGTAGGAGTGTCTGAAACCCAATCTCTGAATCACTGTCATCGCCCGATCGCCATTGATTCGAGGTTCGACTAGCACAACGAGTCGAGGGTTATGAATTCTGAGGAAAGTCTTCAGGATGGGCTTGAAGGTCCGACCTCCAGCCCCTTGACAATTCCAAATAAAAATCATCATAAAGAAATATGCAGGGGCAAAAGTTTAGACTGCGGGAGGGATGACTTCAGTCGAAGTCAACTCCGATTCAGGGATTAGCGCTCGGTCTTGACCTAGATCCTCCATTTGTGTATCGAAATCAGTCGTCGATGCCCCGGGGCGTGGCGAAGAGGTTATGGGGTTGGGAGGACGAGGGGGGTGGCCTCGGAGACTTGTCCGGGAGGTGGCCGGTGGGAATCAGTAAGTGGGTCGCCTGAATCATCAACCATTGGGTCGTTATCAAAAGCGACCGGGGTGTCCATGGGAACAATCGGGTCTTGAATAATAACGTTCGCATGGGAAAGAATAGTGAGGGCAACATGGTCGGAATTGGGTTGAGAAGGTGCAGGTCCCGGAGCAGGGGAAGACTGACTAATGCGGGTCTGGTGGAGAGGGCTGATTGGGCTGGGATGGAATGGGATTGGGCCAGATGACATGGGCTTTGGCTGGGCTAGAGTAAAGGAGGGGGGGGGATTGCGTGGGTTGGATTGAGGCTTGGCCGAACTGTTGAGTCTGCTTGGTAGCAGACGACGTCGTGTCGATGGGAATGGTGGGACAATTAGGCGAGTGTCTGGTTCCTCGTTAGGCTGATACTTCGCGTGGAACTACAGGTGGAGGAGAGGGAGTTGGTAATGGGTTGGGATCTGACTGTCCTGGGGAAGTGGGACGGGTGCCAGAGGCGACCGTTGGAGGAGTGGTCGGGGCGAAGTCAGCAACGCCACAAAGCGCGATCCCCGCGGACCCGCGGTAGAGACGGGCATGGAGCTAGAAGGGCGGTCAGGGTTGGGCTTGGAGGGAGTCCTGCGAACCCGTCGGGAAACCTACATCTAAGGCCCAAACTCGATGGGGGGAACCGTGGTCGTGGTGGGGCCGGTGCGAGAGGCAGCAGGTGGAGTGGGGTTCTCGGTGTCGAGAGGGGGCGTTGGAGTGGGCGTGGATTCCGGTCGGGAAGGGCAGATGGAGGAGCTGTGGCCGACTCTATCACAGTGGAAGCAGATCTGGGGGAGGCCTTCATAGGCCACGCGAATGACTTCCCCATCCAATTCGACCATTGATCGGAGGGGAGCGTTGAGGTCCAAGTTCACCGTGACGCGAGCAAAGCATCCACAGTAGGTTTGTTGAGTATGACCATCAATCTTAACTGTGCGGCCTACAAGGTTGCCTAGAGCAGTTAGGATCGACGGATGATAGCGAGCAATTGGGAGGTCCGGGAAGCGCACCCACGCTACAACGTTGGTGATTTTCCTGGAGGCAGGGCGAAACGCCGACGCTCACGGTTGTACCGACAAAACATGGCCGGCGATGATCCAAGGCCCCTGGGTCAATGTGTGGATATAATCAGCCTCGTCTTTGAAGTTGATCAAGAAAAATTCGTTCTCCAGGTCGACGATTTTGAAGGGGCCTTTAGGATGCCACAGGGATTGGAGGCGATCCTTCAACATATTGAAGCCCATTTTGCGCCCCAGGAGCTTGACAACCACAACATTTTTCCAGAGTTGATCGAGTTTGGCTTTGAATGTGTGTGATAATTCCACTCCGAGGCCATGGGAGCCTTGTACAATGTTGATGTCGCCCTCAGTTAATTCGAGGGGTTCTTCCTCTGACCACATTGTTGCGGTGGGTTGGCTTGAAGTGCAATGTGGATCGGAGACCATCGCGTTGTAGCTTGGGGGAGATGATTGCGTAGATGAGGTTAGTGGAGGGGGATCTTCCTCTCGTTCATGAGTGCGGACTTTCTTTGCCATGTGGACATTAGCAGCAGTTGTGTTGTTTGGATTCATGGGTAACAGAGCTGGAGGCAGGCAGGGCGTCCAGAGAAGGGGCGAGCGGATGATGGTGTTTACTTTAGTAGTTGAGAGCAATGGTTACTGTAGCTATGGTTACTATAGCAATCAAGGGAAATACTTTTAACCATACATAATATCATTTTTACCCTCAATAAAAATGAAAATACTTTGTCCTTCAAATATTTATTGAGATTTTATATTAAATCGAGAGATTTTAGAAAATATACCTATAGGCGTAGACAAAAAATTTCTTCATTAATGAGACGCGATAAGGCAGGATGAGAGATCGTAAGGAATTGAAAGACAATAAGGAAGTAAAGAAAATGGTAAAGTAAAAGCTGAGAATAAAAGAATAAAAAATAAACGTGATAAAAACTAAGACTGAAATAAAAACTCGATACCCACCCTCTTGGTGAGTTTAGTAAATTTTTAAATTTAATAAAATAAATTCATTAACCTAAAATTGAAAGCCTCAAATAAACAGTATTTTTCACGATTATTCAATTACTCCGTTCTCAAGGCTTCAAACCAAATGCCCCCTTAATCTTTCGTTTCATTCCTATTTCCTTTTTTTCGTACCCCCAAACAAGCACCCCTGAGAGTTGGGTAGTGGACATTTTCGTTTAGTCTCTACTTGGCACTACAAGCTCAGATTCAGAATGGAGTTTCTGGGGATAGATTTTAGCTGCGCGATCGGATCTCTGCGCGACAGCAAGTTTCCCGAGAAAGACTGTTTGCTTCCCCTTATCTCCAAGCTTCTTGGCTATTGCATCGTCGTGGCCTCCACTACCGTCAAGCTTCCTCAGGTTTCGTTTATTTTATTTTATTTTGGAAATTGTATGAACGATTTTTGTTTTTGGCTTTCGATTTTTAGCATGTATTTGTAGATATTGAAAATACTGAGGCACAGAAGCGTAAGAGGGCTTAGTGTGATGTCATTTGAGCTTGAAGTCGTGGGTTACACAATTGCTCTCGCTTATTGTGTTCACAAAGGCCTTCCCTTTTCGGCTTATGGCGAATTGGCGTTTCTTTTGCTCCAAGGTGGCTCCATCTTTCTTGGTTAATGAAGCTATGTAGGAAACGAGCTAGCGAAATGGAAGAAATTAAATAGTCTTTCTTGCTATTAGTGTAGCTACTAATTGAGGCTCAATAATAGTCTGAGTTTGATTTTGCATGTGGACACTAATTTTTATAATCCCAGTTGACTGAGGCCGTGTCTACTTTTTGGAGTTGAATCTGATCAATGATTCTAGAATGAGAGTAAATTTGATTGGTTTCTCAATCAAGGATAGGATTTGTTAATGGTGCTTTGCTCCGTTAGTGAGGAGGGAGCCTAATTTACCGGATTCATTGAAACACATCACATTGATATTCTTTCCCATGAGTGATCTTTTTTGTGAAATTCATTGAATAAACTGGAGTGGCATCAAGTTTACCCAAATTTTAGATGCATAAGTTGACATATGAATTCAAATAAGCATATTATCTATGTATTGCGAAAAGATAATGTTCTTGAAGTTATCCTGCATGTCTTGATACTTTATCTTTTAACAAACTCCATCAATGAAGTCTGCCTAGCTAAAAACATTACGATTAATTTGTTTAGTTCATGGACATGTTTCATGTAAATTTTGACGTGTTATGAGTCTAACAAGGGAGCCTAGCAAGATGACTTTGGCATTATTCTGATTATTGAATCTATTCTAGCCTGAAACTGCATGCTGGACCTTGATTTTCCTTGTGATGACTTTCTGTTCTGTTGGTTCTTCATTTTAGTCGGGTTAATTGGACCATTCATATTTGCTAGCTGCTTTTTAAAAGTTTTTATTGCTAACATAAAGCTGAAGTTTATTACAAAAGATCTAATGCACTACCTTTCTGCTTTTGTTTTGCAGCTATTATCTTAGTTTCTATTATCTACTACTTCTCACAACCTATGGGTGCCATGGCATGGATCCGACCATTACTGTAACTGCTAACTTCATACTTCAAAATTGCAAATTGTACAATTTGCATTCATAGTCAGTTGGTTCCTTCTTATTGATGTTTCAGATATTCTGCTCTGGCACCAACTGTATTGGCTGGTCAAATTGATCCCATTCTATTTGAGGCTCTATATGTAAGTGGCTATTTTCTTTTCTGCCTTCCTTGTCATATCTCCCCTATTTCTCATTTTACACTCTCCTAATTCACCCTGACTGCCCTTCCCATGGGACCCCCACGACCATACCAGAAGAAGCACCGGAAGACTGTTCATAAAAGTTTGGTTCTTCTTCACTCTATTCTTTATGTATCTGAATTGTACCTAACAGGAGAAAACTCTGTTGCAGGCCTCGCAGCATGCGATTTTTCTCTTTGCTAGGATTCCACAAATATGGGAGAACTTTACAGTAAGTCTAGAATATGGAACATTTCTTCACCATTTAGTTGGATAATTCTTCCAAGTGTTGAACAAAATCAACTTTGCATTTAGTATACTATCAGATTAACTCATCTCATCACTCATAGCTGGTGGAGTATATTGACTCCATCCTAAAAGTAATTTCATCATTGATCCCTGGCTTCCCTATCAAAATCCTTTATTTTCAATCTAGAGGCAGGGATTAAAGGTTGCAATACAGTTTTATTCCCTTATTGTATTGGGACAATTCCATGGTTATTTCTTTGGTATGAGCCACGAGAAGTTCATCATTAGCAGTTGGCAGTTAGGTCAACTTGTCCAATAGAATTTTGATCCATCCATCAATGATTGTCACAAAGGGTATTAGATAGCTCTTAGTCCATAAAGGAGTTCCCATATTTTATATTAGGCTGCCTGCTCTTTTTGATTTTGATACTGGGGACAAGAAATGTCTGACACGTTGTCATTGTGCAACATTGACATTTGAAATTGTCGGATCAGTAGGCAAGCTAGGAATGAGAATTTATTGTTCGAATAGAAGAGAGCAATATGTTCTGTTTGCCATCTTGTTTTGCAATCTATCTCCCTTGTTATTTTCATAGAGCAATGGGTTCTAGCTGCACTTATGAAGTTGGTATTTAAAATTGTTGTTTGAGCAGAACAAAAGTACTGGAGAACTCAGCTTCTTGACATGCTTTATGAACTTTGGTGGTTCCGTTGGTGAGTATTCTAATCTTTGTCAAAAATAATTTAGGTCTTTATATGTTTATATAATCCTCAAATATTGACTTTTTTTGTCCTTTCATAATTCTTTTGCCTGTATGATTTAGTTAGAGTTTTTACCAGCATGCAGGAAAAAGCCCCAACAAGTGGTATCCTTTTCCAATTTCCATATTTTGGAATTCTTAAATAACTATAGTTAATCTTTACATTATGAAAGTTCTGCTTGTCAAGCTTTTGATTTCCATATCTTCCACAGTACAGTTGATTTCTTTTTTTGTCAGTTGTCATAACTTTTGTCCTTGTGCACGATGTCCTTCTGATTCATTTAAATTAAAGACTGCATAGCCAAAATGTATATAAATGCCATTGATTATACTCTATAAGGTGGTACAATAATGTATGCGATTTGCTCTAAGAGGAGAAACATTGCTGAATACTACTCTGCTATCACTTTGTTGTCCTTAATTCTTGTGTAGTTGTTATGGGCTATGCACTTGGTGCCATCACAAATGGTACAATCCTTGCTCAGATAATTTCATATTGGAAGCCGGAAGCTAAGAAGGTAAATTGAAAGGGAACAGGGTTCATGCAAGCTTTTCTTTAATTAAAGGTTCGGCCAGTCTATAAGTGAGGCAGTTTTGCAAGCGTTCAAATCTCCAAAAGATCAAAGGAACGGCATCACAAGTTTTCAGCTATACAAGCTGAATGCACCCTTGCATTGATCTTACCAATGTAGCAGCAGTGCGCTGTAGATATGAAAAGCACTGAAATGTGATACTTGTTTATTGATATTCTTCATTAAAGATGCAGCTGACTTTTGTGGACACCTGAGATGTTTTGAGTTTCATTTTCAGTATCACTTGGCTATCTGTGTTTACGCATCTCCATATCATTCGCATTGATGTAGTTGTCTCAGATGTAGATGTTTTCAAATTCATTTTCAGTATTACTTGGCTATCTTTGTTTACGCATCTCCTTATCATTCGCATTGATGTAGTTATCTTTATCTTTTTGTCAACTTTTCCCCAAATATAACTAAGACTTGAAGCCCCTCATGAGAGTGGGCATTTGAAGAATAAACGTTCAGTAGGTTTATTTTCAATGTTACATAAAGACACAATTCATCTGGATTGCTAAACCTAAACTTGATCCAATCTTTAGCTCTTAGTTTTTTCAACATAGCTAATTAAAGAATAAAAACTCAAACCAGGTCATTTTTTATGAAGATAGAGCAAATAGTTGCGGACATTTTGGCTTGTTAAAAGTTTTGGGTTGAAGTTTTGACTCATATACCTGTCAATCTTCTTTATCATGACTAGAGGCCGGAGTTGACAAGTGCTCTCTTCTACAAGCGTAGATAGGCTAGTTCCACCTATTTCCATTATTAAACCACTCCTTTAGCTAAATCAAAGCCAGAGGCTTCAGGAAATAGGCAATTATGCAGGGGTAAAAGATGGCCCATATCATGGTATCTCTCAAGCCAACGTTAGGCCTTCTTACCATTCTAAATTATGCATTTAAACTCTTTTCAAACTTGATTACCATCTTCTAACGGTCCAAGAGGAGCTTTGTTTAGGCTAAATGTTTCATAAACTTGCATCTCTAAGATAGTGAGCATCATAAACTATTCTATCTGACCTTGGACCTAGTTGAATTAAGTTCTAATAAGCTGGTCTTTTAGCAAATGAAAGAGCACGAAACAAAGTTGAAATAGAGTAATGGAAATAAGTGATTTAGTCCCGAAACAACAACGCTAGGCGTAAAAGTCATCAATTGAAGTGATTCAAAGAAACAAAGATTCCTTCCACATTATTAACTAAAGTAAACAATAAGCAATCAAACGTTGGAACGGAAAGTCAAAACTATTAAATTGCTTATGTAACATCCACACATAAAAGTACCGATCGAGCTAAGCTATCCATGTCCACAAGTGTAGCTGCCCTGCCTACAACGATAAGGTCATCATCCACTAACTACATTCGTCCAATTGTTTCTTAACACCTAATCTTCGATTGGGATGAGCAGGTTTGAGACTACGTGTTTGTATTGGAGACAGTGAGATGCCAATGAGCACCGAAAGAGAACGTACAGATCTTTCTCCCATCCCATGCATAAATTTTGCCACTTGTTCCAATTGACTAGATAAGTAACATTGTGAAAACGTTTAAAAAATTAAATATGTTACCATACTTTGCATCATGTTAGCATAAGAATTTTTCAAAATGTGCAGCTCATTCAACAAGACAGGTGGGTTTTTAAACTTTCAAACAACAAAAAAACAAAACTGAGGTGATCGTGCCTTGTATAAGAAATTTTCAAAATGTGCAGTTCATTCAACAAGGCAGGTGTGTTTTTAAACTTTCAAACAACAAAAAAACAAAACTGAGGTGATCGTGCCTTATAATACACCCCCATTCTTTGTCAAAACCAGCCGGACACCTTATAGTTTTGAATCCACTGGCAATGATAATAAAAGGCAGACTGATTGTAAATGACCTCTGGTTGTCTTCACTGGTACCATTAGCAAGATAAATGAGTCCACATGCAGACAAAACTTAGAATGCCGCACCATCTAGCTTCGTATATCTGGGATTCATATACCCAAATCCTTAATGGCTTAAGTTCGCAATAGAAGAAAGAAGACACTCCTTATATACAACATTAGCTGAGCATTGATGCTTTGCTTAAAGCGATTATAAGCATATCCGAATAGACAGAATCCACTTCACATGAATAAAAACGAAAGCACCTCCTCCAGTATATTCTTAAGTCTTCAGATAGATATTCTAAATCAGTTACAAAATAACAAAAAGTGAATCAGAAATGAGCAACGAATAAGGAATGCATAAACCATTACTTCTTTTGACAATAAAGATTCAATTAGGAAGTCAAATAAGAACACACAGAACAGAGTACACAAAAGATAGAATCATATAGGAACAAACGCCAAATAAATGCAATCAGAACCCCTGACTAATCCAGCATCCAAATTTCTGGTCCTGCAACAATCTTGATTTCAAGTTTCCCAAAACTCTGAAACTAATCAACTTATCAACAGTTACTAGCTTCGCGAACTGTTACGACCATTTGACCACCTTCTAAACGTGCAAGCCGCCAAACTCCTTCCACTGAAAAGCCCTAATCTTGACTTGAACGAAGTTGATCGCAAAGCACTGGTCGATGCAATACTTGGCTCCGCAGCCGCAATTTGAATTGGTGCTGAAGGAAATTCAACCCCATTATCATGCACCACACCGTCACTGACACTAGCATCCTGATGCTCAGGTTCACCACTATCCAAATTCACGGCAAGAGAGCCCCTTGCAGACCTTAACAAATCTGCACCATCACAAGTCACTCCTCTACACTTCTTCACCTTCACTTTAACCAAATTAGGGCACCCTGTTGCAAGAGCCTCCATTCCATGATCCGAAACAGGGCAACTTTTGATGCAGAGTTTTTTCAATGCAACACATTTGGCTGCAATACACGAAATCTCCGTATCACCAACAGTATCGCTTCCACACAGTGCTAATCGCTCCAGATTCTGGCAATTTGAAGCTAACATTTCTAAGCTGATCTTCGTAGGATTAACCCCAATGAGTACCAATTCTTGCAAATTAGGGCAATTCTTGGACACAGCTACCAGTCCCTCGTCCCCAATCCGATTTGCCTTCCATCCATCAATGTGAAGCTTTCTTAATAACTTGCAACGCTCGGCAACAGAACCAAGCCCTAGATTAGTGCACTCAGGCGTTTTCACCAGATGCAAAATCTCCAGATCCATACAACTGGAAATTGCTGTGAGACCAACGTCACTAACTTGAAGCTTCTCCAGGTGAATCTCAACCATACCTTTAACACCATCTGCAACCAACTGAAGAATCTTGTCCCAATCACCAGAGCACCTAAAAAGCTTCAAAGTCCTTAGATTCTTTGATCCGATCATAAGCGGTCTAAAACACTGTCCATTGTAAAGCTCCTTTAGGCATATCGTCTTTAGAGATGCTGCGGCTAACCCTGGCCCTATCAGCTCGGCTGCGGCTCCGTCAGTAATTCCTCTTAGCCGTTTCACAGATAACTCCTCCAGCGACGCGCAGTTATCGATAATCGCGTTCATTCCTTTGGCACCAAAAGTGCAAGATCCACACGACAGCTTCTTCAATCCTTTACAGTTCTTTGCAAACGCCGTCATCCCGGTGTCGGTGAGCTCTCGGCACGCGTGGAGCTTGAGTCGTGTAAGATTCCTGCACCTAGCCGAGATCGATATCAACGCCTCGTCGCCGATACTCACGGATCTGCGGTCGCATTTTAGAGCCAGTTTGGTGACGGAATCGAACCGAGAGAACAGCGTCGGTACCAACGGCAAGAGATCCGCCGGCGCGTTGAGAGAGAGCCGTTGCCGGCTCTGTCCTTCCACTCTTAACCATCGGCGGCATACCATGGAGCATCTTTTCCGGTCGCCGGAGCTAAGGAACTGAAAAATGCATGCCAAACACTCGTCAGGTAGATACGATATGTAGTCATGCGCTCCGTCTATTATTAACGTCCAATCGTTTAAATCTTCAGGCTGTTGCATTGGAGAGATCGTGGCGGTTGATTTCGTGCTAGAGCGGTGGCTGTGGTGGATGATTTCACGGCGGCTAGGAAGTGCAGCCGACGAATTTGATTGGCCCATCCAAATTGGTAGTAAAATAAATAAGCGGCGGATTTCGGGCCTAAAATAATACCCTTGCGCCTGGCGTAACCGTAGTGGAGCTTGGAGCTACAGAGACTATGAATTGGTGCTCGTGTTTCTCCACTTCTCCTTCAAGTCCCAGATGATCCGCGACGGACCTGAAAATAGGTTTCATTTAAGCCTTTTCATTTTTTCTTTTCAATTATTATTTTAAGTGCTTCATGGTGTGGTTCTTTATTTCCTTTCCTTTTTGTCCATCCTTTTTTCCCCCTGTTTTGAATACAATGGATAATGCTCTTCCACACTCAGGGTTCTAAGCTTCTAATACAAATGTAGAACCTTGTCGTGGACTTCCCTTCCTAATAGGTTGACAGTTTAGGGAATCAAATGATTAAGGGACGTGGCATCAAGTTATGGGAAGTTTAGGAGCAGCGCTACGAGGTTGCTCTCAGAGGAATACTCCTGCCTAGTGCTATTATTAAGTGAGTACGAATGGTTTTATGAATGACTCAGATTTTTCCATATTATACTACAGCATTCAACTCTTGTTAAATTGCTCTGTGACTCATGTCATGCCTTTTTTTTTCCGTTGCTTTTCTTACGTTTTTATTCCTAAATGCATCTTAGTATCTACTAAGAGTGAATATATGATCACGTTTTTTAGCATGCTTGTTGAATAAAATATACAATATAATTTAAACAAATAATCATAATTTTGACGTTTCAAAATTTTAATCACAACTTTTTAAAAAAATTTCAACCCAACTTATAAGTTAAACTCTATATATTCCTCTCGACAGATGTTACTTATATAACAATTCGTTTACACACATCTTACTTGAACAAGAAGATTATAAAAAAAATCTAAATAATGTCTCACGGGTTGTCACTTGCTAAGTCACACCTGTGAGTCCCCTCAGACCTTCTCATCGGTGTGACTTCACATGTCACACTTGTGCATGCCACGCTATTATTTTTTTGTTTTTTTTACATTTTTTTTATAAATACATCTTATACCACCTACTAAGAGCGAATATACGACCACGTTTTTCTGCACATTGGTTGAATAAAATATACAATATAATTTAAACAAATAGCCATAATTTTGATTTTTCAAAATTTTAATCGTAGCTTCCTAAAAAATTTCAACCCAACTTATAAATCAAACTCTATATGTTCCTTTTGGCAGATGTTACTTATTTAACAATTCATTTGCACACATCTTAATTGATGAAGAAACTATAAAAAAAAATCTTTAAAATGCCTCAAAGGGGTAACATATTAAGTCACACCCATGAGCCCCCTCACACCTTCTCACGAGTGTGACTTAACATGTCACACCCGTGACATGCAACAATATTATTAAATATTTTATACAACTATTAAGTATG
Source organism: Erythroxylum cataractarum (assembly GCA_024703695.1). Classification (NCBI taxonomy): domain Eukaryota; kingdom Viridiplantae; phylum Streptophyta; class Magnoliopsida; order Malpighiales; family Erythroxylaceae; genus Erythroxylum; species Erythroxylum cataractarum. The sequence goes on from JANJEY010000006.1 coordinate 8,551,312, forward strand.
ATTGTCATTTTTTTTTCCTGATGTTCTCAACGCTTGTCGTCCTCCTCTTCTTGCTTCACTCTCCAATCCATTAAATGCTTAAAATATTGATTGAACTCAAGTTTATCATATAAATTGGCTACACTTTCATGGCTTTTAATGTACTTTTTGACTCTTGATT
>JANJEY010000006.1:8587480-8599493 GCA_024703695.1 Erythroxylum cataractarum
GGGTTGCTCCCAATTTGTGTGCTTCAATTTTACTAATGAAGTTATGGGTGCTACCATAATCGATTAATACTGTGATAGGGCAACCCTTGATGTCAACGATTAATTGCATAGTTCGGGAATGTTGGAGACCAGTGATGGCATGTAGCAAGATTGCTGGTTCCCCAATTGCTGTACTCTCCATCTCGTTTTCATCTTCATCTTCTAATTCCAACTAGAACAATTTTTTACATTGGTGACCGAATGTTTATGGTTCATCACAATTATAACAAAGTCCCTTTGCCCTTTGATCAACCAATTCAGCTCTAGATAGTTTTTTGACAAAAGGAGTGGATACACTTCCGCCACTAAAAGCTGGTACAACTGTCTCGCCTGAACTGGTAGTTGGTTTGGTTTCCGCTTGGGTTAGTGCAGCAAGTCTGGAGTTGTTCCAGTAGTTGCATCGATTGCTGTTGACTATTGTTAATTGTTGTTTCTTCTCAAAGGCTCTTGCGAAATTCATGGCAGTAACCAAATTGGGTGGGTTCTGCATCTCTACATCCAAACGGATCACCTCAGATAACCCTACAGTAAAGAACTCGACCTGTTGATCTGTACGAACTGAATCAGCGCGGGCTAGCAAACTCTAAAATCGCTTATGATATTCTTCCACTGTTCCTGACTGTTTCAAGTTAATCAATTCTCCAAGAGGATTACCTCTTAGCAGTGACCCAGTGACCCAAATCTCAGGTTGCAATATTCTTTAAAAGAATTCCAGCCTAGACGTATTCCTTTTGTTCTAACTTGTAAACAATTGCGCCTCCCCCATCATATGAAACACTGCGAGGCTGACCTTGTCTGTTTCTGATGTCTTTTGATTAAGAAAAAATTGCTCACAATGATGGAGTCAGATTAGGGGGTCATCTGAACCGTCATATGTTGGAAAATCCAATTTGGCATACCTTGGCACTACTCCTCCAGCTTGTCGTTGCTCTATTCTTTCTTCTGACCCTGAAGCAATATTCATATGTGAAGAACTGCTACTGATTCCGATCTCTGTTCCTTGTCCATGGGTTCTTCCCATGACTGACATGAATTCTTTCAGTTGCTGAGTTAAATCTTGAATATGCGCCTCCACTTGAGCAACTCGTGCTGCATTCTGTTCAGATGTCTCATGGATAAGGGCCCGTAATGCATTGGAATCCCCCATTTTAGTCTCTGATACCAATTTGGTATATTCGTGGCTCAAGGATTGAGTCACGGGGCGATGAACTACGAGATCTCCTTCAGAACCTGTGACCTTGCCCTTGTTACGATTCCTTCCTCTTGATGAACCTATGGTGATAGAAAGGACTCGTCAGAGGGAGCCTTGGACCTCAAGACTCGTTAGAGAGAGTCTTAACCACACGGAATAATTGGGATAAACTTCTCTCCCTTTATTTCGTAATTTTCAGCCTGTTATATAGGCTTACATGACATAACAGAGTTCCAAAATACGTTCCTACTATATAGGAAATAAAGCAATCCTAATAGAAAGAAATTACTAATACTTAAGGAGATTAGTTACAGAAACCAATCCCTTTATTTTGTGGATACAGGATAACAATTGAAATAAATAAAAGAATATGAATCCTAAGAATTCTGCTGCAATTCAAATCTCTCCAATATTTCTGGTCTTATGCGTATGTCTGTGATAGTGCTGGCCCACAAACGCATCCACAACACAATTCCACCTTTCATGTCAAATTTCAAGCTTTTGCAAAACTCCAAATCGTTAATCATTATGTTGAGATAACCTCACGAATTTTATAGTAGTCTTGCATAGATTGAGAACCTTTTGTGCATCCCTGGTCTTGTTAAAACAAAATCTACTCGTAAATCGGGGGTAAAAAATCTCTTTGAATCTTCTGTTCCATCAGCGTGCAAGGCCGAATCGAATCCTTCCTATCACAACATCTCCTCTCTTTGGTCTTCTCCAAGCAAGCAACTCAACTCCCTTCAACATATAAGCTACCAACTTTACCGTCCTCTCCTTTGGGATCTCATGATAATCAAAGAATCGCTCAACGCTTGCGTTCCAATGATGAAATCCTTCAATACTAAAATCCTGACTGAAGACAAAAATCTTTATCTGGAACTTGAAACTATCATCAAGATCTCTTTAGGTATGTGATTCATCATACAAGAACTCTTAATCTGACTTTGATTTACTGTTATAGGCAAGCTTCCTCCAACCCTGAACAGGAACGAGTCTCAGAATAGGGTGCCTTATGGGCTTGTACTTCCCTAACATGATCTTTATCATCATCCTTATCCATCTTGACAAGAGGGTTAATTGCACCAAGACACTCCAAGATATCTTTGAAATGCGCTTCCAATTGTTGGATAATCTTATGCTACATCTCGCTTAGTTCCTCCCTTTGATCTTCTGAATTAAGGTTCTTTTTAGTATCTCTGCTGTCATCACTAGCCATAGAGGGAGCGATTCAACACGCTCTGATACCAACTGACATAGCGAGAAACAAAGAACAATTAAATAACACATTGAATTTGAAGAAACACAAGAATTCATTCGTGGAGACAGCTTAAGGTCAATTAAATATGAGACTATTATTGATTGAATGTCTAATTTTACATTTAGAAGGCTTGTTTATAAGCTTGACAAAATAACCCTAATCCAAAAGAAAATAGGGAACAGAAATAAGTAAGAAATTATACAAATAGGAAACCAAACGAGTAGAAAACTTATAAAAACAAAAAATTTATAGAAATGAGAAATTTATGGAGATAAACATTTTACGTCATTATTTATTGGTTTGACTTTTGAGTTTGTAGTGTAGCTACTGATTCTGTATTCAAGTAATATGTATTATGAGCCTTGAGCCACTCTAATCCTAACTTGTTATTCTATTCATATGCACTTGGAGAAAGACCTTTTTGAAGTTCATATATATATATATATATATTATTTTCTAGCATGGCGAAATTTGTGCAAGGTTTGTAATTAGTTTGAAAGGCATATAAAGAGTGCGTATTTTTCTGATTCTCTATCTTCAAGGTATATGGATGGGGAGTGTCTAACTGCTGAAGATGAGGAACTTGTTATAGAGAAGCTTCTCCGGCATCATCCAAATTCTGAGGATAAAATTGGATGTGGTCTTGATTTTATAATGGTGAGTTGTTTTTATGGTTGTTCTGTATTAGAGGATTTGTGTTTAGATTAGCAACTCCACTTGTTCTTTATATAATCTAGTCAAAGTTTCTTTTGAGTTTTCCCTGTTGGAACTTTGTGCAGCCAATTGCCTTTTTATAAGTTTCTGTTTTAGGTAAATCTAAAGGTTTGATAAGATATCTGTATCCTCATTATTTCTTCTCTATTTGTTTGAATTAGCTATACAAAGCTTTCTCAATCCTGCTTATTAAACTGATTTCATGATTTTTGATCAATAATTGTTCTTTTATTAGTTCAAATCCTTCTGGTATGAGGTTTATCTCTCAGTTCATTTTGTCACCATCTCCTTCATATCATAGTTTCTTCAACTTTGAGCCTCAAATCAATTGTTTACTCAGTATATATTATTGTGTTGGGTGGCTAGAAGCTACTCAAAAAAATTTGTTTCCACTGGAATTTTCTAATTTATTAGGTATTAAACCCCCTTGTTATCTTTCCTTCTTCATTTTTCTTTGTCATATTTTCTTAAGTTCATTCGATTAGAAAGGTTTGGTTAATGAACTAAAATTGCAAAACGTGAATAGGGGCATCAAACTAGTTAAAAATTAAGAAGCTTTAGAGATGGCACTAAAACTTGTTGGGGGTTGGGTTGGGTTGCCTATGGAGTTACTTGACCGAGAACAAAGATGAACGAAGCAAAGAATCTCCTGTAGCCAATCCTTAAAATATTGGAACTTAGGATTAGTTTAGTTGAGCTGAGATTGTACAATAATTCTTGAATGTCTTTTTTTTTTGGGGGGGAAACCATTGGTGAATGAAGAGGAAATAGACCAGGGGTAGGGAGTTGTGGTGTAGTAGTGTGTGTTTCTTGGTTCTATGCGTAAAGGTGATTCATTTTTCTCAATGATCGGGCTGCTTTAAATCTTGCATTTATGGTGTTAGTTTCCGCTTTTTCTAATCACACGTGATTTATGTGGCATAGTATATTTTAAGCCCATCATTAATTATTTCTCATATTTCTTGCTTGAATAAACTTGAGTTGTGTAAATAAGTACTATAGATTTATTTTTGGTTCAAAGGTCTCTCTATATTCACAAATCAATGCATCTTTTGAGAGAATCCAACCTCAAATATATTGATTATTAAACAAGGTATAAGATCCTTTTGAGGTCCACAGATATAGAAAGTGGTAGAGGCCAAGACTATGGTTGCAAGCCACTTAGCATAAAAATTTTGGTCTCTAAATTCATTCATCTCTCTATACTCCTGCTTTGGGTTCACAAGCTTTAGAACTGCTTTAGCAAGATCACTTGTGGTTATCCTTTCCTTGTCAAATAGTTTGATGTAGGACAAATAAGCCCCTCCCATTGTATCAGAAGCACTTGTTGTCATTGCTGTCTCTTTTCATCCCAGTCTCAGCTGTGGCTTTGCCTTTAAATTCAGTTTCTTGAGAAGTTTTGTAGTGCAGATTTTGATGCATTGGGTGCTGGTTCAAAAGTTTGCACCGTCGTAGTTCTCTTCGTGCCAAACTTGCCGGCTTGATTTCAAAACTTTTTAGTTGTTGTCCTAACTATCGTTTCGCTCATAAAGCTAACTGATATGCACCTTTAAGGCTGTAAAATCCTTTGCATTATCAACTCCTTGCGACTTTTTGCCCTTAAGCCATTTTTGTAGTGAGATATAAGTTGTCGTTCTAACTCCATCCCCTCACATTGGATAGAAAGTTCATCAAATATTTCCTTGTACTCAGTTACAAAAATAATCCCTTATGTAAGGGTTGCGAGGATCTTGGAGATTTTCCTGATAATGAAATGGTAAGTATTTTTCTGATAACTTCAGCTTCATCTCTTCCCAATTAACAATTGGTTGCTGACTTGTTTTTCAAAGTCTATCCTCTACTGATCTCCCCTAGATTTTAGCATGTCTAACTGGCTTAATCTTTGCGAATCGAACTTTTCGATCTTCTGATATGTGGTATCAGTCAAATAAATCTTCCATTGCTACTGTCTAGTCTAAGAGCAAGTGTAGATCCATCTTTCCTGCAAAATCAGGGGTTTCAACATGAACTTTCTTAGCGGCGTCATCGAGTTCATTGTGTGTTTTGACTCGATCATGGCCTCTAAAGACTCACATGTGCTCTCCATGTGCTGCTGATTGATTTCTATTGGCTTAGATCTCTCAATAGGCATTGATTGACTAACCCCATTCGTTGTTGATTAGTGTTAGCCTCTTCGTTTTGGATTTCACTTTCTCCACCCTTACCATCAAGTGTAGTTTGTTGTCTGATATTGTTTTCTGGACTTGTCCAATCTTTCTATAACTCTTAGCAATATCTCATCTCGCTCCTGGTCGCTGAATATTCCTCTTTATGCCCTTCGGTTACGTATTGCCATTATGAATTGAAGTTCTGATACCAAATTGATGTAGACAAATAGAAGAATTATTAACTAGTATCTAAAAGTATAAAATTAGGAAGTATGGCTAATATTAAGCTATTGGAATATCAGGTTTCAAGGTTGACTTTTGGCTAGGAATGCAAAATTTTTAGATTTTGTATAGCTAGAATTTTAAAGTTTGGTTGCTGGAAATTTAGGCTTAGGATTTTAGGGTTTAATATAGCTAAAATTTAGGTTTGAGATGACTGGAATTTCGTAAAGAACACAAAGAATGGATAGTAGGAAATGAGGAATTACTCATAGGGTCTAAGAATCACTCTTAGAAGAAAGCATTACACTTTCTAGTTGAAAACTCAAGTTTGTGGAAAAATTTCATATTGTTTGTTATTAATGAAAGGCTGAGTACACTCATATAGTTCTTAGAATCCTTATTCTAGTAGGAAAAGGGTTTCTAATTTAAATCCTATTATAATAGAAATCCTATAAGTCCTATACAACTAGGATAACATATTTAAAATAGAATAACATAATACTACTTCTCTTATGTAATAAGGAATCCTAATACAATTTGAATTTCAACCTTTGTCTTTTATATCAACTAAATAATCCTCATCTTACCAAATTAAAGTTTGTGATTGATTAATCTTTCATCTCTTATTTCTTTTATAGACTTTAAGTTCTTTTTGCACCATAGTTTGATGGAAATCATCTTCCTTTATAACCTTTCTACCTGGCTGGTGTTGCAAGACCTGGCTTGTGTCCCATAGTTCTGCTGCTGAGTGGTTTTAATTGCTAGTTTAAAAGTAAATCTTCTAATAAAACAACCCAAGTCAGGTTGCCATCGGTGTGTAACTTGAACCTATTCACCAAGTTCTTGTCATGCTACATACGCTAAATCATATCCAATTCTTTAGTTTTCCTCTTGACAGTTTTCTTAATATTTTACTCATTCTCCTGTTACAATTAAAAATTTTAAAGCAGAAATAACTTGGATGCAAGCACAATATAAGATTTGTCTGGGCCATACGACGGTCTTCAAACAAAAGCCCAAAATTAGTCTATAAAAGTTCATTGTAAGTCATTACCTAACTTATATTTGTCATTGCTAATTGTTCTGAATGATCTTGTACTTGAGGCTGCATAGCTAATTTGCTTTTCCTTAAGTTCGCACTCTATGGAATCTTGCAATGTATAGAGGTGATTTTCCTTGATTAAATGTTAAACTGTTGTGGTTATAATTCCACAAAGGATGATTTATCTGAAAGAAACATGTATTCGAAATCAACACCTAACGAGTATATGCCCCACAGATAGGCACTTTGATTAAATATGGTGGTTCTTTTTTCTTCGACATTGAATTCTCAAGGCCTTTCCTTTATGTTTTAACTTTCTACTCTTTTCAACCTACTGATATGTCTAGTATAGCCATTGAAAGTTCTGTAGATGCCTGTCCTTTTGTTGCTTTTCTTCACTTCATCACATGCACCTTAATCCTGGAAATCTGATACATTTTTTATCCACATTTGTTTGGTTTGCAAAACGGTGGCTTTTGTCGGCTCTTATTCCTTTAACCATGGTTGTTCATTTCCGTTCTTTTTTCATGCCAGTGACGTGCAGTCAGTCTCATATCATTGTCACATGGAACATATTTGCGTCTCTACAATTAATGCACATATGTCAAGAATTTAAATAAGTTCTCATGACTTCGTCCTTTGCATTTTTGCTCGTTACTTTTTGAATGATTGTGTGATTTGTGCGTGCTTCGTTTATGAGAAGACAATTCACTGCTTCTACTTGTCATACGACAGGTTGATCGTCACCCCCAATTTAGACAGTCAAGGTGCATGTTTGTTGTAAGAACTGATGGTGGATGGATAGACTTTTCTTATCAGAAGTGTCTGCGGGCATATATCCGAGATAAGTATCCATCCCATGCAGAAAGATTCATTCGGGAACACTTCAAACGTAGCAGTTGGTGATCTGCATCAACAATAGTACCTAAGATGTAATTCTGGTATTAGTTAGAGAGGATATTTTCTATGTTTTGCATATGGACAACATTGTGATGATTGTAGGTCATTGCCTAGTATCCTATATCTCTCCCAACTGTCAATGAGGTAGATAATCCTTGACTAGCACTTCCCTACAAATGAAGACAAGGAAAATGATTGACAAGAGTTCAACGTTGATGACTTGCGTCCGCATTCTTTGCCAGGCTTACAGTAACTGCCTATTCCCCATTCAGCAGGGCGGATATATTAGTCGTCGCAGGTTTTGTCAATTCTAAATTGTCCGTTTCCACACCTATACGAAATGTATTTTGTGTAGTAAGAAAATATTGTGTGGATACGGATGAGGTTTAAAGGCAATTGATTTTAACTGTTGAAAGACAAATAGTTTCTCTTGCTCACATTGGTCAACAGTGCCTATGCCAGACCCTTGATCTCTTCAAGGATACCCCTACCATCCTTTAAAAGTGCACCCTATAGCGTATTAACGTCTAACCAGACAAACTTGGCTCTTTGGCCGACATGTCCCATTTGATTCACGGCTGTTGGTAGATTGAAAATAGGAAGGGTGCACACAGAATTACCACTTCTCCTGTATTGCGGAGTTTAAGCAACAACAAAGTAATGATCATTAACCAATAAGGTCAGATTCTTCCAGCCAGACTAGTAGTTGAGTCACGAGTGGGGAGGCGCAAGTTGTCTATATTATGTGGGTTGGGCTTCTAGTGGTTGAAACTGTATGACCCATCATCGGCAGTCTCTGAACTTGTCAATTATTTGTGTTTAATCAGTTCCTCTATTTTATTTTTCTTCTTGTTTCTAAGTGGTCAAAGCACGCGTGGTACAGGAAACACCATCGAGCAGCAAATGAAATGTGCACGCCTTGGTGTTGGTAGTGTCATGCTTGTATAATCATGTAGTCTACTACTTTGCATTCTCTCTTTAATCGTCGTTCCTATTTGGAGGGTAGACAAGCGAAGCAAAGGCCATCAATGCCAATTCGAGACAAACATTGGGAAGTCGTGACTGATGTTGACGGCCATGACTAAGGAATTTAAGTAATAAATTTTATCGGAGTTAAATGATCAAATGAGGCAACTTTTGCTGTAAATTTGCGTATGCATTTATTTAGATGGGGAGGGATGAGAGCTAAAAGCAAGAAAAGCTGCAAGTCGTGAGTATGGTCAACCCCTCGTCATTGAGTCACAAACAAAGATCACAGTATCTCGAGTAGTTGCCATGCATCAATGATGATCGCGATCTGTATGGTAAGTTATGATTACTTCACAAACTTTATGATCCGACTGGGGACTATTTCGAACTGTGGGCTCCCAACTGGAAGGTCCTCCCTCCAGCTGGACTAGAAATCCATGTGAGCACTCTCTAAACATCCAATAACTCATCATTGAGTTTTCCTAGTCATGTATGCGCAAGTCCTTAGTTGTCTTCAAGTGACTAAGCTAATTGATTTCATGTTTTAATCATGTCTTGTCCTGCCATAGGTTGAAGCTTTTCCTAGGAACTGAAAGATCTAACCGAGGGATCAACTATCTGGGATCCGTTACTTGGTGTGATCAGATCAAGTATATACAAGTGTGTAGACTTTGTATCTAGCATTGGACCAGAACGAAACGATTGTGATTGATGGTTTTCAGGAAGTCGAGTCAGAAGTGGAAAAAATAAATAATATATATACTTGAGATGATGATCATGTAAGGAGTAAAACAAGGAAACCAAAAAGAACAGTGGCGTGTACAACAGCAGCATTCATCATTTACAGTCGGTTGTTTCCCTTGAATCCTACTTTGTTTAGTGAACTGGAAGCCAATTAAGCACAACCACCACACTCTCCTTGATCCCTGCCTCCATTGATTCCGTCTTACCTGCTTGCACTAACCCTCTTTTACGTCCTCTCATAACAACTCTCCTCCACATCTACATTTCCCTGGCTCCATTTCTTGGACTTCGAGCCTAAAAAAGATGAGCAAGAAAAGAAAGCAACGTATCAGAGGGGGTGAAAAAATAATTACACGCATCCCGGTGGGTAAACACCACCAACAGTACTGCTAAAATTTCCATGAACCAACAAATAAGAAAGGCGCAAAGGGAAGAATTGTAATTAGAAACTGAAGACGAACACACAGGTGCAGAAATCTTTGTGTGTTTCCAAACGTTATTATGGATTGTAAGTTACTGAAGATAGTTCCGGGGGGGAACATACCCTTCTGCACGTACGAAACAAAACAAGGAATTGAGTTGTCCTGCTGAGACCGTAAATTACATTGGGAAGTGTAGTAAGTTTTTGTCCAAATTTCTTGTGTTACTTGCCTCGACTTCAATCTTGGAAACAATAAAGAATGAACCTAAAACTAAAGCCATTCAATTATATTACACTATTCATGCCACTCCCCTTCTTCTCTGGCTTTTAGCACTAGAGAGTTCTGTTGTTTTCTTCTTTTAACAGGTCCGGCAACTACTAGTGGGATTACATTGTCATGCATAGACTATTACAGAGCAATGAAGGTATACTGTATCTTAAATCTGAGACCCAATCTCACAATGCTTTTGATCATCAAATATGTTAACACTGCACATAATATCTATATCTTATGCTCTGCATATTGGTGCTTTTATAATCTCTAAAGTCAACAATACTAGTGTAAAGGGTCTCCGTTTTGTAAAGATACGAGGGGATATCAATTGTATGTCCCCTTCTCTTTGTTATGTTATTCGAACTTGTGCTCTTCTCCTTACAAAGAAGTAGATGCTTTAATTTATAATGTGTAAACTTAATAATTTTATGCAATTATGATAAATATTCAATAGCAAGAAACAATTTTTTAACGTTTTCCAAGTTTGTAAATGAAGATATGAGTGCTTTTGCTTGCATCAGAAGAAACCATCTGTGGAAAAGCAGTGGACGAGGACAAGAGTCCAGAACTTTGAGCCGACGTCTACTGTGTGTATTAATAACATTATAACAGATCTTCGTCTGCCATCGAAGTTTCCAAATCATAGTTGAAATTCCAGAATTGTTCTACCACATGACCTAATCTTCAATCCCGTTTTGAGCTAATACGAAAGAAAGAAAAAAGTGTAATTGGTTTAATGAATAATTAGTACGTACCATGCATCTCGAGATTCCACAGTTATATAAAAAATGTGCTGAAGAATTTGCTTAAACCCTTTTTAATGACTTAATCATTTGAATATGATTATTGTTCGTCGTTTCTCAATTTTCTAATTTCTTAGATCTCTTCTCTCCCAAATCACCGGTTAAAGAAACCCTTCTTTACAGGGTTCTTGCCAGCTAGCATTTCCTTTTTTCTAAATTTACGAGTGCTGGAGAAAATTAGTGTTCCCTAAAAAAATATATATTTGCTTTCTGTCCACTAACGGAGACGAGAGGATACTTTCAGGCGTTGGGTTGTGTGTATGCACAGCCATGCCACCTGCGGACATTTAACTTCCTTATGAACGCACGACGAACAAAGAGGAGAAACTAAAATTCTGAAGCTAGAAAAGACGAAGAACACGATTTTTAGCTTATACTCTCCTCGATTTATAACGAGCCCGTTTTAAAAAAATACACGTTTATTAAGAAAAGTCATGAAATGATAGATATACCCTTGTAATAATTAGCATGTGAGAAAAATTATATATTAAATTACCTTGAAATTGTGATCTGCATAATTAAGGTTAGAGAGAAATGAAAGAAATGAAAGGTTAATTTTAAAAGAAAAATTATAAACACGCATACAAAGTAAAAAATGACACTTATTTTGAATAATTGAAATGTATCTAAAACAACACTTATTGAAAACTCCACACCTCAGACACATTTCTCGGAGTCTCCCAACTCCTCACTGCCTCAATCTTGTGAGGATCCACCCGGATACCCTCACCAGACACTATGTGCCCCAGAAATACAACCTCATCAAGCCAGAATTCACATTTAGTGAATTTGGCATACAACCGTCTATCTCTCATAATCTGCAATACAATCCTCAGGTACTCAGCGTGCTCCTGCCTACTCCTCGAATACACCAAAATATCATCAATAAATATAATCATGAACTAATCCAGGTAGGGCTGAAAGACCTTATTCATCAAGGCCATGAAAGCTGCTGGGACATTAGTCAACCCGAATGGCATCACTAAGAACTCAAAATACCCATACCTGCTCCTGAAAGCACTCTTGGGCACATCAGCCTCTGCTATCCTCAACTGATAATAACCAGATCGCAGATCCAACTTAGTGAACACCTGAGCTCCCTGCAACTGGTCAAATAAATCATCGATCCTAGGCAGTGGATATTTGTTCTTCACTATCACTCGATTCAACTGCCTATAATCGATGCACAACCTCAAAGTCCCGTCTTTCTTCTTCACAAACAATACTGGAGCTCCCCACGATGAAACACTAGGTCTGATAAACCCTTTATCCAGAAACTCCTGCA
>JANJEY010000006.1:8611314-8627586 GCA_024703695.1 Erythroxylum cataractarum
TCGTTGACTTTGCGCGGCATCAGAAACTTCAGACAAATTAGGAGCTTTGTATTAAGTTCGTATTTTGTTGGCCCTCCGAGCATATTAACATAGAGCATAACTCATGTATTTTTGGATTTTTACATTCGGTTTTATATTTCGCTACAATTGAGAATGCTTGCTGAATTTCTTTTAAATTGCAATAGTATGAAATCCCTATAGTTATAGGGTCTTTAATTGATAGTTGTGAATGTATGGAATGTATGTGTGTTTTGACTGATCGTTTGTGTGTATAAATGTTGGGATCGGGTCTGACGGTTTATGGAGCGCCCGACGCCGGGGCGACCCGAGGGGCCTACTCTCGGGGATTCAGACTTGCGGGGCCCGGGCCCAATAGAACGAGTTCTTGTAATTGTCCTGTATTTATTATAGATATTAGGCTCATTAATAGTTGTCCCTTATCTATTGAAGATACAAGGCTCATTATACATAGTGAGTTTTTGGCTCGTAATCACTTTCTGAGCTTTAAACTCTAATTCGGTGGCCACTCTGATCACAACAACCTTTATTTATTCATGTATTCATGTAATGAAATGCATCACATTCACATATATTCAATTAATCGCTTGCGTTCAATTTCACATTCACATTCATATTTTTCATCATATTGATGTTTGACATTCAACAATAATGTTGAGAATCACTTATTTCATTCACATTCACATATATCATCAGACTTTGGTCCAGCATTCAACAATAATGTTGGGTATCACTTATTCATTCAAATTCACGTTCAAGGAGCACTTCCAATGGTTTTTATTCATGCACCAAACACCTCAGACATTCAATATCCAAAATTAACACAATCACAATCACAATCACATAATAATTTAATATAGAGTTTTAAAAAAATAATTAATCAAGTGAGACCATCTAGGTTGACTCAGTTTGCTCCAGATAGCTATTACCTTGAAGTCCCGACAACGTCTGGATATTATCGCTCCAATTGTTTTTCTATATCATGCAACACACATTTACACACATCACAACTTTGCACAATTATAAGTACTCATTTATGCACAAATGTGTATATGGATTATGTACAATGCTTGCTCATTGAGAATCTCCGATATATTTCCTTTATTCTCATCTCATGATCATTAGTACTTCAAAACTCATATCTGTCTAATTTAAACTTAGGTTTACACCTCAATAATACAAATATATTCTAAGGTCATCGCTCAACCAAGCACCAAGGTTCATGGCTTAATACATTTGATCATTGTAACTACATCAATCAATCATTATTAATCCTTTCCTAATAAATTCAAATGACCATGAAATTTTTTGGAGAGGAAGGACAATATGTGAGGAGTTTGTGGTTCAAATTTCAAGTCAATCGGAGGTCCAGAGAAGAAGTTATGGTCAAAAGAGTGAAGGGTGTCAAACAGCTGTACACCTTTACTGTCACGATCATGCATAAGTACACTTCCTTATGCTTCCTCTCTGTCACAATCATGCTTATGCATGATCGTGTAACTTCCTGATGTTTGTGCACTACCTTTTATTCAAGCTTCATTCTAACTTTTCTCAAAACAGATTTTAGGATCACTTTTTCATGGCCATTTTGATAAGGAAAATGAGGTATTTAGGTAATACATTCTTCTAAAAAAATGTTTCCATATGACTTAAGTTTCTAATGACACCAATTTCATGAATTTTGGTTCAATATTATGTAAGTTATACCTAAAATACTACAAACTGTTCCCAAACCGCGACAACAATCAAGACAAAATTTGAAACCCTTAAAGACAGAATTCAAATTTGATTCCTTCATGAAATATATAGCCATATGTCTCTAGTTTAATTAATTAAAATTATCCCATTTGGATGTCTACAGATCAAGGTATGGCTAAAATACAGATATTTATTCAGTGAAAATACTCCATTTATCATATTCCAACACACTTCATCATTTTCATCCTAAACTCATCATCAAATATGCTTTATTTAACAAAGCCATGAAGATTAATATGTTACATACTTGATTTACCTAAAGCTTCTTCAAGAATCTTCAAGAAATCCTAGCTCCTCCAACATACACGATCATCAATGTTTAAGGTGGAATAAAGTAGGTCTTTTTGTAACAAGATGTAGAAATAACAAAGCTCTTGAAGTATAAAGTGAAAGATGATGATGACTAAAAATTGAGGGTAAGATTGGTAAGAAAATGCCGTGAATGGAGAAGAAGAAGGGAAGAAGGTGAAGAACGAAATGAAGAGAGAGCATTTAGCTAAAGAAATAAAATGAAAGATCAAATTGTTGTCTTTCATTTAGGCCATACGTAAGTGAGGTGTGTGGCAAGGTAAATGACACTTTTCACTTGCAACATGTCACCACCTTATAGTCTTTTCTTGGTCTTTTAAACTACTAGTCCATTGTTTCCCCATTTCTAATCCAATTATCTCCCAATTTTTTATGAAACTTGTCATTAAATCTTAATGTCACTTATCAATAATTTCTACTGCCATTTGACAATTAATTCTACTATTATTTATCATTTGTTATGTCACTTGACATTTTTCCTAGATCAAGAATACCCATAATTTTAGAAAATTATCAAATTTTACCAAAAATTCTAAATCAATAATTTAATTCACTAGATCAATTTTTAAGGAAAAATATTCACTATACATATCATAATCATATTAAAACAATCATTTATACCCCAAAAAAGTCAAATGAGTGCATGAACAAATCAATGTAATGTGTGAAATAATCAAATTCACGTGTATGTATGCTAAATTATGCACGAGCATGAAGTGCATTTCTTAATTTTCTCATTGATATCTCTTATGTACAGTGTTCTAGGGTTCTAATCCTTAGTATGGGAAAATTGGATGATACAGTACTGACAGAAAACCTACACATTCTGTCAGTAAGTTTAGTTAGAGACGGAATTTATCAACGGATAAAAGGGTCAGAGAAACGGTCGTAGGTAATAATTTGCAATGAATCACAAAATGTTTGTCACAAATTTACTGACTGACATTTTGTGTAACTATCAGTGAATATATTGACGGTTATTATGTGTTGCCTTCGGTCGGTAAAGTTACTAAGGGAATTAGTTATTCCATCAGTAAGTTAATGACAACATTACCGACGTCTATTAGTTATCCATTAGTAAATCAAATAGATTTTACCAACGAACATTGTTTTTCAATCGGTAAATTTACTAAAACTATTTTTATAATTTTCTTGCATTAAATTTTATTTGATGATCTTATAGTTGATGCATAATTTAAACAATTATAAGTTATCTGTTGATAATATTTTGATTTGTTTCTACATTTAATTTATTAAAATAAAAAGTGGATTAATGATATAAAGTAAAAATTATCTTAATTGATAATAAAAAATTATTTTGTACATAATAAATATTTGTAATTCATACGAAATGACTACAAGTACGCTATTCATTTGGTGACCACAGATGCTCTGATTACTGTGATGAGGTGCTACCCCTTTCTTTCAACTCATCCACCTCATTACGAAGCTAAGTAATGTGCTTCATCGACTGTTGCAACTGAGTTGCTAATATCTGTACTGTGCTTCGAAGCTCATGGATTTCATTAGGTGTAAACCGTTTACTTGATGTTGCTGTACTGGACATGGAGGATTGCGAATAACATATGTTTGCAAATGAATCTAAGTCGAATATCCTTCCATGATGGTCCCCACCACCACAGCATGAAGTTAGGTTTGAGTCTTATCAACATCTTCAGACTGTTGAGACTATCGTTGAATGTTTTCTTATATTTGATCATAGCAAAAGGCAATGTTTATTTTAGTAAGTGATAATTATTAAGCATTAATATTAAAGCATAAATTTCACATACATTTAGTTCTATACATCAGGTATTGACGAATGTCACATCGTCATGCCTCTTAGTGTGATTATGCAAAAAAAGCTAACAGAGTGTAGGTTTCGTGCGCATAAACTTTCCTGAATCAGAATAAAATGTTATATGTAAGCTATAATTTATAAAAATTTCGACAATTTTTTTTCTATTTTTATGATATTTACCCCCTGTTGAACAAAGAAAATAACTCAACAATATAACCATATATGACACCAGACATTTATAACATTGTCATTTTTCATAATATATATATTTTCATTCTGAATTCACACATCTAATTAAATTGAAATACACCAAAGTAAAAAATTAGAATATAAATGTAAAGTGTAGATACTTATAAGTCTCTCTACATGCTTGTGGTGGGTAATAGATCCTCCAGTATGTACAAGAAGACTCTCTTCCCCTGGTCCTCCAAGTCTGTTGGTAGAATTACACTTTAAAATGGACACTACCTTAGTTGATGTCCAATACTTCTGCCAAAGATTCCATATTTAATCAGAAATATAAGGAGGTCGTATACCAATTTTGTGTATCGCACCAACAAAGTCTTTATAATATGTACGAGTTTGCCTTTCCCATACTTTATAAATAACCGTCTCAAATTTAGAATCCCAAAAGAAGTCTTTCTGAAAAAAGGAAAAAGATACGATAAGTACTTATAACCGACAATATTTATTTAATTAATGTATAAAAATAATTAAAAGTACAAAAATACTTTTTTGTACCTCAAACTCCTTATAGTAAAATTCATTTGTCACCTGAGAGATATTCTTCCATATATAACCCTCAAAATCGATCTTCTCCTTGAATTTCGATGTCATGTTTCTTGAGCATAGTCTAGATGTAATCAACCTAATATAAAAACAATTAATTTTATACCATTTTTTAATTTAAACCTATAACTTAATTATAAAAATATGGTGTTTTTATGTATTTTCAATTACAAATTGTTGACAATTGTGATGTAAGTTCTTTCATCAGTTCCCCCTCTATGCTGGAGGCTATCTCCTTCATCCGCATCGTTCACCCTTGATACTCTTTCAGTATAAGGGTGGTGGATGGTGTGGCAACAAGTACGGAAGCTGATGCCTCATCTACAAGTGTAGTTGCTAGACGTACAACATTTGATTCAATTCTAGCTGCAGAATGTGATGCTTCAATTGGACAGTAACTAGCTCTGAATCGTGGTTTGAACTTTAGTCGCATCATATCCTATTGTCTTTTTGGTGGTATATTTCAACCTAAAATTCATATTTGTGGTCCTTCAATTCCAGACAATTTCCATATTATAAAGTATAAACTGTCTTGTTAGCTCTTCAAGATACAAAGATGTAATTTTATTACCATAAAGAAAGAATCGCATATCAGTCAAACCACAAATTTCAACATTAGCACACAATTTTTAGCACACAATTAAATTGAGGAAGATTTAACAATTTCTTAGATGAATAGAAGAAAAGGATAATGATCCATAAAAAACTCAATTTTACAAAATTAAGATTGAGATTCTAGAGTTTAACTTTATAAAATTAATAGGAAAACGTTATAAGAGTTGGTAGCCTTTTTCAAATTCATAAAAAAGTTGTTGCTTTTGAGAAGGGAATAAAGAGACACTAGTTACCATAGATATCCCTTCAAATGGATATGAGTTCTTCCTCTTAGGAGGTTTATGTAAAAGTAGGAAAATATATAGACTTAAGAGGAAACAAAATTATACTTGAAGCGACTATAAAAATATATACATTTTCGCAAACATATATACCCTTACGTGTTATAAACACATGAATAAAGCATAGAATGTAAGTGTCATTATCAAAATTGGGATATATATACTTAAATGATTATACGTATTTAAGCTTCCAAAGACATACACTAGTTAACACCATAAGCCTTACTTTTGTTAATTTTTATTTAAAAGATGGTGATTGCATTTATTTAACAGACATGAAATGAAGCAATACATATTCTACATGAAATATATTCACAAAATTATGTACTAAGTTGGAGGCACATTATTTCAAAAGAATCGCGATTATAATGGAAAAAATCACAACTATGTTATTATATCAAAATAAGTGAACCACCTCAAAATGCCAGAGGCCTTATAAAAAGTGAAACATCGTAGGCCTAATGCCAACCAAAACACATAAGACCTAAGAAAAATCATAACACCTTAAGTCTAGTACCAAGTAAAACACCTAATGCCTAATGTTAAATGAAATACCTAAGGCCTAATTTCAAGAAAAATATCATGCTAAATGATAAGTAAAGAAACTTACCAATAGTGAGTAAAATGATATACCAAATGACCAATGAAAATAAAAGACCACATAAATAAAACAAAACAACAAGCAAGACAAAAGGTGAACAATAAACTAACAAAATGACATGATGATAGACATACGGCAAAAAAAGGAAAATATATTCTATTTTTGGCAACAAGAGAAACATCTAAGGCCAACTGCCAAGTGAAATAATAAGATAAATGATAAGTGAAACTACTAAATGACAATAAAAAACATAATAAATAACATAATAAGAGAACTATTTACCAAATGACTAGAAAAAACTACAGACTAAACATAATAATTATTAATTTTCTATTAATTCTATTTAGGATTCCTTTTAAGTTATGCAAGCTTTACACCATAAATCTTCTCTCTATATATTCTACACATTATACTCATTACTGCAATCTTAAATCTGACATCGAACCAAATTAAAGTAATCAACATTGACAGGACGATGACGATGAAGAGGTGGGAGGCATCGAAAACGATTATACTATACTTGAAGCAGGTGCAACGATGAGGATGAGGATGAGCGTCGATGAGTTGTGGTGGCACGATGCGCGATGGCCTTCGGTTGTTACAGAGATGACAACATTGGCTACCCGAGGATGGTGGCACGTTGATGACGTACGGTAGCACGACAAGGAGGCATAGTGGGATGACGACAACGACGATCGAACAATGTCGACATATGAGAGAAAATAAATGGGACTGTGTGCGATGGATGAGAGGAAAGGGGGGAAGGAAGCAGCAGTAGCTTTAGGTGTAACGAAAATGATGTCATTTGATGTTAAACCAAATGACGTCGTTTAAAAAAAACAATTAAACAAAAACAAACGACGACGTTTACAACTAGACTTTACCGACTGAATTTACCAACAAAAAATTTGTCAGTAAACTCTAGCATTATTTATCCTACTAAACATTCCCTCTTTCTTTATCGACAGATATATCTTACTGTTGCTATATTCCATCAGAAAATTTGTTAGGATGATTTCCTTCCATATTTACCGACGGATATTTTTTCATCGCAAGTCAAAATTTTTTCTAACAATTTTATCGATGGATAATGATTTTCTGTTTGTAATTTTCAACGGTTCAGTTTCCATCGGTACTTATCCATCGATAATAACTATTTTTTTTAGTGGAGAAATTCAAACTAGCTCCTTATAACTTAAAAATCTCTTGCCACAATTGAAAAAAAATGATGTCAATATCGCTCATAATTGCTTTATGCATTCATATAGTTTGAAGACATGATCGATAAAACCTAGGCTATATATGAACCTGAATATAGGTGTCTCGAGGTAATGAAATAAGCGTTCTTGATAAATCTATCAACTACAACTAGAATTATCAAGTTATCTTTGGACATGTACAGTCCTTTGATAAAATCCATGCTCAACTCCTCTAACAGCCCTCAAGTATGGATAAAGGTTGAAGTAGCTCTGGGTAAGTTAAGGTATCATATTTATTTCTTTAATAGATTGAAGATTACTTTATATGATATATTGAATCCTTAGTTAGTTCGTTTCGGTATAAGAGGTTTTGCAACTTTTTTTTGTAGTAGTTGGAATACCTAAATATCCCCTGAAGCTTTAGTATGCCTCATTATGATCAATTTTATCCCAAACTCCAAATTGAATCCAATCACTAATCTTATTTTCTACCTTGGTAAGCCCTCTCTCCATTCATAAGCCTTAGATCTTATTGTCACAACTTTTTTATTCCTAATAAGATCTTGAAGGGTAAGAGTATGTTTCCAGCTATTCTTTAGCCTTGTTTGGTGAAGAGCTAATAAGCTCTTTTTTAGTTGATTGACCCATTTTAACTTGTTGACTTTATAAAAAAGCTAATTGGGTTGTTTAGAAAAGAGCTAGTTGGGTTAACAAGCTCCTATACACGAGTGTTTCATCTTAATCAGCTGATAATTTTTTTAATGTCCATTTTTCCCTGGTTACATTTTACTCTCTCATGTCTCATTCTTCGTTTTCTCCAAACTCTACTATTCTCTTTCTTTTCTCTCATTTTCTCTCACCGTCTTATCCTCACGTTATCTCGTTTTCCTTGCTTCATTTGTTCACTCCCACACATCAATGAAGGAGAGTAGGCCAAATGGAGAGAAGCTTTGAAGTTGATTTTGATGCCATTGAGGAGTTCAGTCCTGAATTGAAAAAGAAAGAAAATGACAACTATAGTGTACAGGTGAATCACTCTTATCTAGACCTTCAATGAGGCAAGTGGCCCAACGATTGAAACGAATTCAACCCTTGTCATCTTAACGGAAGTTCTGGATGACACATAGCTGGTAAGTTACAGTTTTAATGCCAATGATTACCATTTTTTTATTTCTTCATTCTGATTTCTTTTTTGTAAAGAAAGTAGCTAACTCACCCTTTAATATTCTAAGTCGAATATAGCCTCAAATGATATGAAATGTTATATGAATCCATGATATTTTTGTTGAACTTTGTTCTGTATTGTTAAATGATAAACTGAAGGTATTGTGTTCAGTAAGTGGGATATTTGGTTATTGAGAATGGATTTTGAACCGACTCAATTATATAACATCAAAGTTCATTTAGGGTAAATCAATAATCTTTGTTTCCTCCCTTCTTTTATCTAATCATCTTTGGGGTAAATCAATAATCTTTGTTTTATCCCCTCTTTTATCTAATCATTTTAGTTAAGTAATTGGTTCCTACAATTGTATATGCTTGAAGGAACCTTTAAGTTTTTCTGTCTCCTCATGTCCACTTCTCTTAAGGATGGGAAAAAGTTTCTTCCATTCGATTTATTTGTGCGTATATATGCAAAATTCAAGTTTCATTTCTGACAACTGATTGACCAACAATTTAGCGCCATGTCCTCTATAGGGATGCTATGAGATACACAGGTCCAATCCTATCCAAACTAGATATATAGTCCCTTTATATGAAATAAAGAAAGACTGCCAAACTTGTAACAAGTTATCTTAGTTATAAGCCTAAACTGAATAGCAATATTAGGAGTTCATTTCAAGACTGCTCTTATAGAATTATGGTGGACTTCCATTAGGAGGGTAGTCAATATAAAATGCTTTAAAGCTAGTTATTAGGGGAAAGATGCACTTCGATAGGAAAATAGATTGGTATAAATTCATGATTGTTAGTTTGATTTTCAAATGAAGCTAATTTGAACCACAAGCATTTTATGTGTTCCCCCTAAAGTAAGCAGTTGCTAACTAATACTTTCCATATTGCAACATCTAGTAGATAACTGAAGATATGAGGAAAGAAATTTATGTTGTTCTGCTATGTAGGAAAATTGGACTGCTTGCTGTAAATTTGTTGGCAAATATATATTGTAGCTTCAATTTATTAACTGCTAATGAATATTCAGTATCTTACATAATATATGACCTATTTGAACATTTCTTATTGCTTAAATAACCCAGTGTCAGTAACTTTCCTGTGCAGTGTAGCTGGATACATAATTGTCTTTCTGGAACTTTTGTGTCCATAATTTTTGCCATTATAACTTATGGTGGCATTGATTTATGAGTAACTAATATATGGCACCTACTTTCAGTCTTTCAGGTATTAATAGTTTTTAGCTTATCAATTGATGAATGAGGATGGTCGAGGCTAACCAAGGTACTGCTTACTCTCAGATTCTACTAGGCTAATTGGATGAATATTTTGTTAATACAAGGAAAAATTATATTTTGCTAAATTATCATTTTAATAGCATTAGAATGAAATATAAAATTCATGACCTCAAGATAGGGTCTAAGGACATTGAAGATGTTATTTTCCTCCGAAATTTAAGAACCTGAGCTCTATCAGGAGCTTTCTTAGAGCAACATCATTAACCTAGAATACTAGTTACTCAATGGTTCCTTATAAAGCAGAGAACATAACTGCTTATATGGAGAATCAATATGGGATTGGTAAGCAAGAATGAGTGAAAATGGAGAATTAAGATGGAAATTTTTTACTATAAATTTTTTTCTACATCCTTCCTCGTTATATTAGCACTAACTATCTTTTCATCTGCAAAATTTATTTGCTGGTTTAACTGATGACCCGATTGTCCAGGATAATACATCGGGAGCTCTACATTCTTTGAACCATCCACAACTTCATACATGCTTGGTACTGAGACTAACTAAAGATTATTCTACATGTAAAGCATTGAATGAATTTATAATATATATGACCATAGTTCCTTGAATCTGTTGCAGTTTTGTCATTCTAGAGTTCAATATTGTTTTAGATATTGAATTTAATTAATAACAAGATCTCTAATGTGACTGGTCACCATACCTTAACAAGGGTTTTAGGCTGCAGGAAGCCAAGCTGAGTATCACCAACCTGTAATCAAGTTTAAGGACGGACAAACCGAAAGGAATAATCTTATGTTGTTAAGTACTGACACCAGCTCGATCTGGCTTACGTTGTAAAAATGTATTAAGCCAATTGGGAATATTAGTATTAAATGTTGAAAAATTAAACTATTCATTAAAGTGTAAACATTATGGTTTCTATGCATCAGTATATATGGAAGTAATACCACCAACATTCATAATTCAACAATTTTTTGTTGATTTTGTACGATCTTTTTAGCCTAGTAGTCGTTCTTAATCTTTTTTCTTATATATTTCTCTTTACCTTTATGTTCAATCACATATATAGTACATAACTACACATTTTGAAACTAAAACAAGGTTTTCTTTAATTGGGCAGAATAAGAAAATAGAAATTATTTAAGTTATTAAATGCAAATCCGAGAGGTGAATATTTAAGTTCAAATGTATTTCAAGATATTGAAGTTAACTCTACTCAAATGTATTTCAAAATGTTGAAGTTAACTCTACACAAGAAGACATTGAAGAACAAAAAACTCAGGAGATGAAAACTATTCGTGATAATATTGCTTCTAGTTTAATGGCAGTTAGACGTCGTTTTTGAATTGTTATAAAACTTTGCTCTAAATAATGATGTTTATTTCTTTTACTCTATTTGAATTGTGTTATTAAACTTCATTTGTATTATTATATTTTACGTTTGGACGTATCATCATCATCATGATTATTATTACTATTATTGTTATTATTATTATTATTATATGTGCGTTATTTTTATTAAAGTTATAAACTTAATTTTTGTAGAATTTAATATCTAAATTCCTATAAGAATATTGAACGAAATAGTAAGAAATATAATATTCATACCCTTATAATTTTTTTAAGTCATGTTGTTATAAGTCATTTTACACATAAACAATTAATACTAAACAACTAATTTTACTGAACATAAAATGACAAACAGCTAATGCAATCAGTTGGTCAATTCAGCTATCAGCTAACAGCTAATACAATCAGCTGATTGCCAAACAGGGCCTTTATCTCCTCTGTTAACCTTGTATACACTTAAGAGATCGACATTGTCAATAATTATAAGTTAGTGAGCCTAGAATAATGAATCAGTAGCAACATTTCCTTTTTCACCTATATAAAAAACCTCAAAATCATACCCCAATTTTAAAAGAGAAGTTTTTTTGGAAGGGGGTAATGATCTATTAATCCAATAGGTATTTCAAACTTTTGTAGTTTGTTTTTAAAATGAATGACCTTCCACTAAGGTAATGTTGTTAATGCTTGATTACCTTGATCACCATCAAGAATTTCTTTTTATAAGACGAAAAACCTTATTGTCTTTAACAAGGCCTTACTCAAGAACATAATTCTTATTACATACTTTCCCTATCCCTATTCCAGTTGCATCAACCTCAATGATAAATAGCTTAGAAAAGTTAGTAAAGGCTAGACCATGTGCATAGATGATAAACCTACTAAACTCTTCCAATGCTTTTTGTGCCTCCAAGCATCAATTCCAATAGTTTGCATTTTGTTTCCTCAATAACTCTATTAATGGTTTGACCATCTCCCTATAATGCTCGATAAACTACGATAATAGCCTATGAAACCTAAAAACCCTCTAAACTCCTTAATTGTTTTTGAAATTGGGTAACTTTGAATAGTGCTTATCTTCCTTATGTCTTTTTTTGTACATTTTTTATAAGGAATAACCCAAAAACTCCATCTAGCTTGCTCAAAAAGCCACTTGCTTCCTTTTATAGATAATTCACTCTCCTAGAATGTTTCCATTATTTTTTTAGGTGCTCTAAATGTGATTGGAAAGAATCACTTTAAATAAGCATATCATTAAAAAAAACACTAATATAAACCACTTTAATAAGTTAAAGATATCAGTTTAAAACTTTGGAAAGTAAAAGGAGCATTGATCAACCCAAATGGCATCTTCAAGAACTCATAGTATCCCTCATCGGTTCTAACTATTATCTTAGGTATATCTTCTGGTATCATCTTGATTTGGTGGTACCCCAACCTCAAATAAAGCTTAGAGTGTTAACTTGAGTCGTGTAATTCATCTAGGAGCTCTTCAATAAGCTGAATTGGAAATTTATATTTGATGATGTGCTTATTGAGTTCCCTACAATCTCCACACATTTTTTATGAATTGTCTATTTTTAACTAGTACTACTGCAAAAGCATATAATCTAATGTTATGTCGAATGAAGCCTTGCCTCATTAACTTTGTACTAAGGTCCTTGTTACATCCATCGACACTCCAGAGTAATCATAGGTCTAGGTAGCTACAATTCCTTACTTCAAATGGACCTTATGGTTATGTTTTCTACTTAGAGGCAATTAATCAAGTTCCTTTAAAACTGATGCATATTTTTCTAAAATTCCATTTATTTCATCAAAACAACCCAATTGATTTTCCTTTATGTCTACTTGTTATAATTGATAATAGGAAAAATTAGGTGCAATATGTAAAGATGTCCTCTCTTTTATTGCTTAAGCACCTTATAAAACTCCCTCCCTAAGACCACTATGAATGATAAGCTCACCATTCCACTTGAATGTCATAGTTCTCCTCCTAAAGTTATATAAGGCATCATTCAGTCCTACTATCCATTATATACCTAGTATCACATCACAACTACTCAATGCAATCATAATAGCATTTATAGTTGTAACCCCTGTTTGGACCATGTAAGTTTCATATTAAACTGATTACATGTCAATTTTAATCCTCCACTTATAGTAATCTGAAATGATTCCTCCTCCCATACATCGCATTGTTCTTTTTTTAATGATTGAAATATCCAGGAAGTTGTGAGTACTTCCATTATCCACTAATATGTAAATCACACACTTCTGATGCATTCTTGAGGTTCTTAATTGCTTAAGTTCCCATTTTCCTTTCATTCCCATAATCATCTATAAGGATACATTAGGAGATGCTAGTTTTACAAACTCATCGCCTAACCATTCTTCTCCTCCTCCATTTCCTCCTCTAGCATTATTTTTCTTATTCTTCTTTTATCATATATAAATAAAATTCTTTAATTTTATATTTGTGATATAGGACATTTCTTTCATCACATCAAAATAAAAGCCCTTATCCTTTTTGTTATCACATTCCTTGCTATTGATAATTCTTGACATCTTACTTGTCCTAGCTAGAGATAATTTAATTTGGTTACTTAGAGTAGGAGACAATCCATATGTTAAGTTAGGTTTTATAGTGACAATGTTTTAAAGAGAAGAGCTTTAATTGGAGATGCTTATATTGGTTGGTGCTCTAGTTCATCTTCCTCTCTATATTTAAGAACTTAAATTAGGAGCCATTATCGCCTCTTGCTTCCTATCCAGAACATATGTTGTTGAAAGGTAGGCGAATCTTATAATTTTACCATAAACTTTACTATGTTTGAGCCCCTTTAAGAATTTCTCCACTAGATAGTCCTCTGACATTGATATACGATTGGAATAATGACCAAACTTTATGCAATACTTCTAAATTGACCCTTTTTATTTCAAATACTTCGAATCTTCCATAGGGTCCTAAAAAGTTTCTATATCAAATTTTTGCTTAAGGGTAGTAGCAAATTCGCCCCATTTGACTAGCTCCATCTTAGTCTAATTTCTTTGATAAAGTCGATACCACTCTTGTGCCTACTCCTTTAGTTGCATCACCACCTTGCCAAGCTTTAAATATTCTAGTGTGTGGTTGAGGATGAAGAACTTCTCACATTCGTATATCCACAAGTTTTGAATACTTCCATTAAACATTAGGAACTTGATTATAATGAATCTTTTTGGAATTGTATACCCTTCCCTCTCTAAAGAAGTCGTACTCCCTATTCTTATCTATTCCTAGCATGTGGAATTACCCATTCCTTGTTCTACGCTAAATTTATGTAGAAATTATAAAAATAAACATCATTTTCTATAGGACTTAAATGTTGCAGTTGAAGCCCCCCTCCCCTTGCTCATTTCTTGTTTTCTTCATTAACAAACAACTTCATTTTCATTTGATTCAACACATTGAAGCCGAATCCCCCCAACGATGTCATTTGTTGTTAAAATAAATGATGTCGTTCTTTATTAATTTTTAAATGTTACAATCGGAGACAACAACGGTGTCGTTTGTTGTTCACAATTGGCAACAAATCAATAAAACGTTGCCAATGTAGATGCCCTTTAGTGATGATCTCATGTAATCGTCACCAATTCTTTTCATATTTATGATAATATTTTAATATAGTAATTTTGTTGTTAACTAAATTTTTTTCAAACTTACAATCATTGTCCATAATATTAAATTTTATTTTTAAGAATATGGTATTAATATGAAATATTCATTTCTATTTTTTACTATATTGCAATAAATATAATTATATATGGTAATTATTATAATGTGATATGAATGTATAGATAATAACTGTAACTAGTATAATGATTTATGAATGCATAGATAATAGGTAAATTTTCTCATATCTTACTTATGTAATATATTAGTCTATTTAATCATAATTTTGTATATATCATATATAAATTTGGTATTGTTATAAAAATTTATGTATTCTATATAATTTCGTCACCAAAGAACAAGTTAAATGGTAATAGGTCACCATTTAGAGACGATTATCTAACGACATCAATTTGTTTAACCATAAATGACATCATTTTTCTTAACAATAAATGACGTCGTTTTCTTAACAAGAAACGACGTCATTTTCTACTAGGTTATTAATAAGAAAATAAAGTTTTCTTTGTTTTCATGTTAGCGATCATGTTTTAGAAGAAGCGTCATCTCCTCTGTGGTCGTTGTCTCCTATGTTATGGTCGTTACTATCGAATAAGAGTCGTGTCCTATGTTGGTACTATTCTTCTTTTCTATTTGCAAGAACCCTCCTTTTGTTGTTCTTTGTTTTTCCACTTTGTTTTGGAGTTTATGTGAGTTTTGCATTCTTCTTATGTTGTATGGGTTTTTTGTGTGTGTTTATGTTTATGTTTATGTTTGGAATATGGTCAATTGTGTTTGGAAGATGGTCAATTGTGTTTTTGTGTTGGTTGTATATGGGTTGATGTTTTTTTTCCCACCTTCAACACTTTTTTTAGGAAAGCTTGCTAATTGTATGATTCAAGGTCTATAAGAGTGTTTAACTTCTAAAAGGGATGTTTATAAACTTCATTTCGTTTTCAAAATTGAGTTGATTCTCTTCTCTTATCTTCCTCTCTCTCTCACACACACACACAACTTTGTCCAGGTTTGTTTCTTCTTCTCTTATCTTTTCCGCAAGTTTGTTATTATGTATGTAACTTAAGCTATTATATTAGATGTTCAATATACAAAACCTTTTCCTGAGTATTTGTCAATCGGATCAAGTATATCTTCAATAAGGGAATTAGTTCAAATCTTATATTGGACTTGAGCTATGTTGTTTTTAATTATAATAAATAACAAATTGCTCTGGAGAAGGTAATATTTAGTATAGCTAGAAAGGAATGAACTTTTTTTGTTTTTCCTACGATTTGTATGGTAAAGTTTTATTGTTGGGACCCGATCCGGAGACCGGCGCCCCAACCCGAAAACGGGAGACGGAACGAATAAAACGGAAGCCAAACGAAACGAATCACAAATCACAAAGCGAAACAAATCATTAACGAATCGAAAGCGAGCTTGGAAGCAAAGCATACAACCAAAGTCAAATCGAAT
>JANJEY010000006.1:8712239-8727212 GCA_024703695.1 Erythroxylum cataractarum
GGAGTCCCTGTGAGCCTTCACGATGTCTTCCTCAGTTGTTACTTTATCGTTTGGATTCATAACAAGAGCCCCATCCATCACAGGCCTAGTACTCGCAGCTTGATCGGAGAGAACGCTGACCCAGTCAAAAGCTGACATGACCTGAGGTTGATGATCAACTCCTGGTGGATGCAACGAGGTGGATGGAATATGTGACGGTGCAAACATCAGAAAAGGATCCTGCGGAGGCGGCGTTAACGGCGGTGGCGGTGCGACGTAGTGTCCTTCCATGGTGCGTACGAGATATAATAATGAAATCTACACCAGATCAAAGACCTGCGATCCATCTTACCTTCGTCGCTAACAAAGCCAACCAACCCATCATCCTCGTCATCCTCGTCCTCATCCAAACCCCCGTACATTGCCACAGAAAGCGGCCACTCCGCAGCGTCGGTGATCAACTTCAAGCTCTTGTCATCTGCTTGTCATCTGCTTTAGATATATTAAGATATTAAATAAAAATAAAATATGAGCCCATCTATTTTTTATTAAGATCACTATTATTTGGGGCTATGATATTTTTAAATGAAAGTAGAGAGATAAAAACTATATACTTAATTGACTTTTTATTGAGATTTTTTTTAACCTTTTTGGCTTCTTCAGCACATTACTTTTTGTCTTTTTGGCTTCTTCTCCTCCTAACTCGACGAGGACCACATCCAAAGCTTTCATCTTTTAAAAGTTGCAATCTTTGAGTTATGCCCATCAAAGTAACAAGTAAGTACCAACATTTGCCATAAATTATGCATTTAAATAGTAAGTTAATTGATTCCCTTCAAATAGTTTTAATTAGTTAATTTTTTTGTGAATAGATAATTTTTTGTTTATTTTGTATTCAATTTGTCCCCATATGATACTTTTATAATATCTTTTTAAGTGGATATGTGAAACTCATTGAGTCATTATAGCATTTGTAGATTTTCTTTTACTAATTAGTAAAATAATAAAAATAAAGAAAAGAAGAAAATTAGTAATTCAAAACACATAGGGAGAAATTCAATGATTCTCACTAATTTGGAGACAAAAGGGAAAGAGAGCAAATAACAATTTTTTTGAACTGATGAATGGGCAATGAGACAATGAGTGCTTAAGGAAAATAAATAAAGTGAGGGTTGTAGAAATATCAATTATAAAATTTATAATTAATTGAAAACAACGATGGATTGGAAAATGTAGCTTTTTTTCTTTTTGATAATAATGCAACTGTTGGTTCTTAAACAAACTTTTTTTCTTCTTACAACATTATTCTTTCCTCGTGCTCTTATGTATATATTTTATTTGTATATCATGATATCTTCTCTAATTACTTAACTTTGATTTCAGTTATGGACAAATTTATCAAAAAATTTCTTACAAATAAAGATTCTAGTCCCAACCTTTTAAAGCATCCTCATTTATAAGTAAATTTAGATGATCTTCAGTCTGATCTAGGATTGCGAAAAAATTTCAGATTATCATCCTAATGACCGTGATAGAATATGAAGAGCTTATTTGCAAAAGGGTTCATATCAACCTTTTAAACATGATTTTCCATAAAGAAAACTTGGAAATATTTATCGTAGATTCGCTCCATCTTGGTTTAAAAAATACGCCAATTGGCTAGAGTATAATGTTACAAAAAATGCATTTTTGCTTATGTTGTTATCTTTTTAGGTTGAATATTGGAAGTCAAGCAAGTGGTTGTACTTTGTTATTCGTGGATTTAACAATTGGAAGAAAAAAGATAGATTTCGTACTCATGTACGAGGTCCTAATACCTCTCACAATATAGCTTAGAAGAAATATCAAGATTTAATGAATCAAAAACTACATATTTAAGTTGCTTATGCTAATCAATCCAACCAAGCTCAAAAGGACTATCGTACCCAACTCACTACATTAGTGGATTGTGTTCGATTCCTTTTATGTCAAGGATTGGCTTTTTGTGGTTGTGATGAATCAGAGGCTTCTAGTAATAATGGTAATTTTCTTCAACTTTTACAATTCTTGGCTGACCATAATGAAGCTATCAACAATGTTGTTTTCAACAATACCCGCGGAATTCTCAATGTTATTGCTCTTGACATATAAAAGGATATTGTCAAAGCCGTTGCAATTGAAAACTCTAATGATCTTTAAGGTGGGTTATTTTCTATCCTTATTGATGAGTCTCGTGATATCTCAATCAAGAACAATTGACTATTGTTTTATGTTATGTGAATGTAATAGGATGTCTGCTTGAGCAATTTATTGGTATTATTCGTGTTAGTGATACCACCTCTTTATCACTAAAGTTTGCAATAGATGAATTGTTTTCAAAGCATGGATTAAGTATATCATCTTTACGTGGGCAAGGCTACAATGGAGCTAACAATATGTAAGGAGCAATTATGGTCTAAAGACTTTGATTTTAAAAGAAAATAATTCAACTCACTATGTTCATTGTTTATCTCACCAATTGCAATTAGCACTTGTAGCGGTGGCCAAGAATCATGTACATGTTGCTTTGTTATTTAACACAGTCTCAAGCTTATCAAATGTAGTTGGAGGTTCTTGTAAAAGAAAATATCTTCTTTGTGAGAAGCAATTTAATAAGATTGTTGAAGGGCTGAAAAATGGTGAACTTTCAAGTAGTAAAGGTTTACATCAAGAAACTTCTCTTCAAAGACCAGGTGAAACACGTTGGGCATACATTATGGATCATTTTCTAGCTTAATCGTGATGTTTGACTCTATAGTTGATGTTCTAGAGATCATTATAGAAGAAGGCACAACTTTATAGCAAAAAGGTGAAGCATATGCTTTGCTTGATTCTCCAATCTTATGAATTTGTGTTTAGCTTGCATTTGATGAAAAAAAAATCTTGGGCATCACAAATGAATTATCTCAAACGTTGCAAAGGAAGGATCAAGACATTATCAGTGTAATTTATTTGATTAATGTTTCCAAACAAGGACTTCAATGATAAGGGATGATGGGTGGTAGTCCTTATTTGATGAAACGTCTTCATTTTGTGAGAACCATGATATTGTCATTCCAAATATGGATGACAATTTTGTACATCGGGAAAGGTCAAGGCGAAATGCAAAAAAATGACAATTTGCATCATTATCAAGTGGAATTATTTTACACTGTGATTGATATGCAACTTTAAGAGCTCAACAATCGCTTCAATGAGGTAAATACCAAGTTGCTTATTGTGTGGCATGCTTGAATCCAAGTGACTCTTTTTATGCTTTTGATAAACAAAAATTGATTCAGCTTGCTGAATTTTATCCTTCTGATTTCTCTAAAGTAGAGCTTATTACTTTTGGTGATCAACTTGATAATTATATTGTTGATATGCAATCTGATGATCAATTTTTGATATTAAATGGGATTAGTGATCTTGCCAAGAAACTAGTTGAAGCAAAAAAGGATGCTGTGTATCTTTTGGTGTTTTTACTTGTGATATTAGCTTTGATTTTGCCTATTGCTACTCCATCGGTGGAAAGAGCATTTTCTGCAATGAAGATAGTGAAAAATCGCTTACACTATTGAATGGGAGATTCTTTGATAAATGACTGTTTGATCACATATGTTGAGAAAGATATCTTCAATAGTATTGACAATGAGAAAATTTTACAACGATATCAAAACATGGGGATTCATAGAGAACGATTGTAATATGTTATATCTAAGAAGTTCAAGACAATGATGTAATTTTTTATTTATCAAATATACAAATATTTGTATTTTTTCAGTAATATAAGGGTACTTTAAATATTTTACTCCCACTCAAAATAATTTCTGGATCCGTCCTTGTCCTTGGCGACTTGAGCCGACGATTGCATCAACCCTGGCAGAGAAAAAAAATCAAAAGTTGCGAGAATGTGTGATTTAAGAATTGATACTTAGAATTTTATTAAGAGATTTTAATTAATAATTAAATTTAAGTAATTAATACTATAAATTAATTACCATAATTATAAAACATAAATAATTTTAATTTTAATTTTTTTAAAAATTATGTTGGTATCATCACAATTTTATTAATTAATTGACACTTTGATGTGATATTTAATATATAATGTCACAACAAAAGTGATAAAAAATTTTAATTTTATTTATTGAAGATTTTTTTAAAAAAAATATTAGCATTAAAAATTAATACTCTGAAATGTTAAAATTTAAATTGTATTATGTTTAATGTATATATTAAATGTCACATCAAATATGATGGAAGTTTAATTCTATTAAAACTTTTATTTATTGAACTTTTGTGTTGAACTTATTAAAAATATTGGCATCAAAATTTTTCGATATGAAATGTTAAGTTATATTCTTATAAAACATTTGTTTTGTCGATGTTAGCAAGGAGGAAAACATTCTCAAATCTGAGGCTCGGTAATACTGTTTACCTTCTTAGATTTTCGTTTGGGTATACGGAAACGGATTCCACTAGTAAAATATGCCGCATACTCTATACATAGGATTTCTTTATAAAACCCACACATCATATTGGATCAAGCAGAAAATAACTTTAAAACATCTAAAACCCAGGAATCCATACTGGATTCTTATTGGTATTTCAAGCCTCAAATGTACTAGCCCAGCTGACAAACCTTTTAAGGTAACGTCACTTTTTCAATAATTAAACTTTAGTGAATTGGTGTCATCATGTTTTTAATAACTTTATTTAAAAGTCTGAATTATTTGAAGGCCACGAGTTTGAATAACAGAAATATTCTTTTATAAAATGCAAAAAAAAAAAAAGTCACATATAATTGATAACCTTCACTCAATTCTTGCATTTCTTAATAATTTTTTATAAAATTCAAAACTCAATGCCAAGCTACGCTTAAAAAGTAATAAATATCAGATGCAATGATTTCCTGGATGCTAATTATTCAAACCTTAGACCATTGCATTTACGTCTGGTAGTTGTAAAGAAAAGTCGAAACAGTTATGTTTCATGTCTAACAATCAAAAATCAAGATTCTGGTTTTATCTCTTATTGGTCAACTTGTTCAATAATTGCCAACGTCTGACCCCAATCGACGTAGGGAGCAAATGGGCTTCAAGATGAGGAATACCTGGATCACTGCCTCATTGTCGTGACCCAAGTAGAGATTACTTTTCTGGTACCCATTAATTTACATTCTAGAAGAAATTTTAGTTGCTGAATTGAATATTTGTGATGGTGGTGACGTCCCAATAACTTTAGTTCGTTTAAGCAAAATGAAGCACTTAATAAACCTATTTGGCTAGACGTGTAGAAAATTTTACAATGAACGCGTTGTTAGTTGTAATCCACTTGCTGATTCATATATAAAAAAACCCTACTCAGATAAAGATGTTTATTATTCAAAGAAGAGACAACATCATAATCATAAAGAAAATCTTAAGTGGAGACACATGATACATTACATCAACAAGTTGGATGAAGACGTACTCGAACAAGTGGCTCCATCAGCCGATTCTTCTTCTCCTGCCCTACATGCAACTCGCATTATTCTGACCTCATTTTGAGCAACCAATTTTTATATGAACACTTCTTAATCATTCATATTCTCAACTTGGACTATAAGAAATAAAATTTAAAAATTGAAACATGAGAATCGCGGTTTGTCAAACCTTGTTTTTTTGGTCTTCGCCACCCTTTTTTCCTCTCAGTTTTACTGTGCTTATAATTGCATGATTTGGTAATTGCAATGAGACTTAATCTTATCACCAAACTAACAAATATTAAATTTTGCATTTTGAAGAAGGCTAGACAGGGAGAGCTCTCTCGTGCTTCATTGCACCAGAGGTCATGAATTTCAGTAAAGAGATGTATAGCGTTGAGAACTTTTTATTTAGTACATAAAAGCTTGATTGATACCATAACACCTAAATGATAGGTCAGCTCTAAAGGGGCGCGCGGAACCATTTCTTCGGTACAAAACGGCAAAGGTCGTTCAAAATTTATTGTTCTGTTGAGGAGTTGAAACTTTGACCAACATTATTGCATGAAAATATCTAATCTGTACAGACTGTATTGGTTGGTGGTAGGCGGTTGGGCTAGTGGTCTGTGATGGTCCGTGACAACACTAACTTCACAAAAGTCAAAGTTAAATAGGTAAACGGGGGCTGTCTATGACAGCGAAGTTGTTTCATTTGACGTCGATTAGGTTCTTAACCAATCCAACTATAATAAAGGGGAAAAAGAAAAACGAATACCTCACTATTCTTGTTATTTTGTTCCTATCAAGGACCATCCCAAGCAGCTAAGCAATACACGCGTTGCAACTAACAACAAAATCATTACGCAATAAGCTAAAATTCTGAGATATTAAGGCATTGGCAGCTCTATAGATTGGGTGCTGTACTCTTTATTCTGTACTTACTCAATACCCTCTTTAATCTCAACCATCCAATGCAGTACAGAAGATCTATCGGTTGCGGACTTCTTCTTTTATCAGCAATCCGACAAAACAATTCTGAGTTTAGGTCGGTTCGAAAAATCAAAGGTCCCCCAGTGGAATGAATTCTTTATAACTAACGATGTCTTACATTGACCAAGACGCAAAAGCCTAATAATTGCTTGGCAAGGACATTCTAAAAATCCGAACACCCTGCTGTACAGAAGTAGCATTTGAAAACCTACAGCAGGGTAATGTAACAACGCAAAAGCCCAAAAACCAAATAATTGAAACAGGAAGTCAGAAATGACAGCAAGTAAAATCAGGGTTAAACACACAAAAAGAAGTTAAGAGACCGTACGATGATGATGGCACTGGACTGGCATACGCACACGCCTCTCCTTACCTTACTATTGCTACTCCTGCCGGGATCAGGAAAATGAAAAATCCAGTCTACGATCTACTCTACTAGTCTAAACACAGATGATAATGCTTGGATGTTGCATGCAGAGAAAAATCATGGAGGTGGGTCCTACGAGCCTCTCCATTTCCGAATCCCAATGGTTTGATTCTCTTCGGAACTCGCGGCGGTGTTTTCATCTCGAGTGCCTTCTAGCTGTCATTGCTATTGCCGTCGTATCAGATTTTCAAAAATGCTGCGGTTAGGTCCGTTAAAGAGGCACTTTGGTCCCCCCCCTACCCCCCTTTCAATACATTTCAATGCCAATTGCCACGTCACTCGCATAACGACAAATGTTCTCATACGTGGCTTCTCTGGGTGCATGATTAAGCTCTAAACTGTCGGACATTTGGTCGTCATTTGTTTTTGCTGGGAAGTACCACGCACACGTAACTTACAACCGCCCAGATGAGGTAATTTGGCCATTTAGGACTACTCTGGGTTTGGTAACTGGCTTACTTATCTTTCCAGTTTCCTCTATGTTTACTGTTTAGGAAGTTAAACAATAGCTGTCTTTTTTTGGTGTAATACCACGAAAAGAAGACATTATGACTGGAGTTCTACAGTCAATTTCGCATTAAAATCTATAATATAGAATCTATACAATATCGTGGTTGATAATCTTTGGTTATCCTTCTTCCACATGCATGCAATCTTTTACAACCGCCTTTTGTTATTTTATGTCTTATGGTTGCTAAATATGAATTTCTTAGTATCCATTTGGATCCACGCTTTTATGGGAAGTATATAGAAAGATTAAACACTCTTTATTCAAATAGAACTACTTTTGCCTTACAAAAGTACTGATGAGCTTCAATGGGAGGGGGAGTGAGGAAACATCCTCCCTGTTTCCAAACCATGTGCAGCAATCAACTGCCTGCATCGACTAAATCATTCTTTAGTTACATATTTGTGCCGTATTACGGTGTACTCAAAAGGTAGCCAAGGAGCACTGGCAAAAGGGGATACTGACGAAGTGACGCTACCATTCAGAGTGTTTCATTAGAAAAACCCACTTGGACAGTGCATTATTGCGAGGATCCAAGGCATTCAAGCTGTTGCTAAAAGGCAAGCCACGAGCGTGCCCACCCTACCGGGACCATTATTCCAGGTTAAATTAAGTATGCACCACCAAGTTCAGTATTCTACTATTTCTGCTATAGAACGGGTTCTGTTGGTTTCTGAAAATCTTCAGATTGACATTTTTAATCCGACGTCGTTTATTTTGATTATAATTAATTGTCTAAAGGAAAAGTTAAGTGCGGTTAAAAAGGGGTGATAAACATGGGAGTTAACCGTAGATCAGTCTCACGTGAGGTGAACTCGTGCGGAGAAATAAGTCACGTGAAAGTACGGCAAAAGGACAGGGTTAGGTGAGAGGTTGTTGCGGTTGGCACGTGAGAATGGTTTAGGGAATGGGAGATTTTATACAGCTGTATCTTCCACGTAACGACTGCATGCTGATTGCTGAAGATAGCGACTCTCTCTTTCTTGTTTTGCTTGCTTCAGTTAACTTCCTTTCTTCTTTCTCTTTTCCTTTTCTTCTCCTCCTTTTTCTTCTCTCTTCCCAAATGCAATTCTATGACTCGGCCTAATTGTAGTATGGTTGTGGTTAGTGGTGCATATATATAAAAAAAAGTAAATATATTGTTTTAAAAATTTTGCTATGAGTTGGAAGATAAACTATCTAATTCGAAAATACCAAGTTGGTGTGGCAGGAATACCCTTTTATGCTATTAATACCGAGGTTAATTTAATTTACCTACACTTTTGCTATGGGTTTCATTAATTAAAACATGCGCTGATTTGACAGTTTGTGCCAGAAAATTAATTTGAAGTTAAAATAAACACGTAACGAAAATGAGATTAATTCCCACTTCACCTCAAGAACTAAAAATAAAATAGATACCATCTGGTCGAGTCCCAACTAAGAGAATTCTAATAGCATTGCCAGTTGGAATACTTAATGATTTCATATAGTGATTTTGTTTTTGCAGCTCTCAACTCCCACTCGTAGGAGTAGGACCAATTGTTTCTCTATTTATTGTTAGTTCTCAATCAAACATCGTATAATAAATAATATTATACGAGACGGACGAAGCAACTATGAAAGCCTCAGCTTTACAAAGTTGTTAAAAAGAGTGTAAGACCTACTTTCCGATGAAACGAAATTGGGAAAAAAAGACATTAAAGTGAGACGGTGGAGTGGAGCGTGACTGGCACGTGGCGGTGGTGATGGGAGACAGAGTAGGCCGTTGGATAAGTGAGAGTGGGCCTTAATTTGACAGCCTGGACTGACAGGATTATAGTAATCTTTCCCTACTTTTGTCGTTTTCCATGCCAGCTCGCCACACCCCTTCCGTCCCTTTTAAGATTAAAAATAATAATGCAAATCCCATCACCTTATAATCTTATATGCTGTCCAGCCTGGCTGGCTGGGTCAAAGTCATCCCGCTCCCCTATTTACCCTCCTCCTCCTGCTTTTTTCTTTATAAAAAAAACAACAATCATTTTCCTCTCCTGATCAGATAGATAAGAATCTGTCTCTCTTTATCTCTCCAAGTCTCTTCCTTAATCTCCACGTTTCGTTTTGAAAACAATTTAACCCCCTTTCGTAACTTCCAAAACGGTCGTTTAACTTTTATAAACCAACGGATATTTTGGAGATGAGGTGGATTTACCTGATTTTAGTTTACCTTACTATTCGTTTGTTTTTAACCGGGCACAGTTACAATAATAACTTCAAATTTCGAGTTGTAACAATATTTGTAGTTACTATAAAGAAGGAAATAAATCACGTACAAACAAACTTTGGATTAACGAGAATAAATAAATATATGACCCCCGCATCACATGAGAATCGTGCGTTTGGTGAGAGGAAATAAGGGAGTGTGAACTCGGGAAAGAGCCGTATGAGGATGAGTCTGTAGCCAAAACGATTGGGAAAAGGTGAGTGAGAGTGCGAACGAAAGATAGATTGATAAGTACGTGTAAGATGGAGGGACGATGCTGCGACGCGTGTCAATTTGACAGCTGTTTTACTTGTAACTGCCTTGCCATCTCAACGGCTATGACCGGTCACTACACCGGCTTTAACCAGTCATCCTTATCCCCTTCCATATATATACCGCTCCCCTCGCCTTTCACTCTCGTTCTCCCCCATGACCTAAGGTGAGGCTTCGCCTCCCCCACCCCTCCACCAACGACATCGATCAACCTCCTCTCCTCAGCTCGTGAAATCAATTATTACTACTATTTTCTTAATTTTTAATTTTTAGTAGGTAAATTAGGGACTAGAGTTTTCTCATTCAATCCATGGCTTCCACACCAACAACAACTAGGAAGGACGTCGATCGGATCAAGGGTCCGTGGAGCCCTGAAGAAGATGAGTTGCTGCAGAGACTGGTACAAAACTATGGTCCTAGAAACTGGTCTCTTATTAGCAAATCCATATCGGGTAGATCCGGTAAGTCGTGTCGGTTGCGATGGTGCAACCAGCTCTCACCCGACGTTGAACACAGGCCATTCACTTCTGAAGAGGACGACACCATTATTAAAGCCCACGCTCGCTTCGGCAACAAGTGGGCCACAATCGCTCGCCTGCTAAATGGCCGAACTGACAACGCCATCAAAAACCACTGGAACTCTACTCTGAAGAGGAAATGCTCCTCCATGACGGATGACATGAACGAC
The DNA here is from genome assembly GCA_024703695.1 of Erythroxylum cataractarum. Lineage (NCBI taxonomy): Eukaryota > Viridiplantae > Streptophyta > Magnoliopsida > Malpighiales > Erythroxylaceae > Erythroxylum > Erythroxylum cataractarum. The sequence continues at coordinate 8,722,793 of JANJEY010000006.1, forward strand.
GACTTCCCGGTCCAACAGCCTCTTAAAAGATCCAACAGTGTCGGTGCGGGTACTACTGTTTCGGGTCTTCTGCTCAACCCGAGCAGCCCATCCGGATCGGAACTCAGCGATTCCAGCTTGCCTGGTGTGGCTTCGTCACCTGGTTTCAGGCCTCTGGCAACAACCTCTTCACTTGTTCCGCCAAGCTTGTCAATTGATGCCTCCTCGTCATCTGCCGATCCGCCTACCTTGCTCAGCCTTTGTCTACCCGGATCCGACTCCTGTGAGGTCTCGCTCCCAACACCCGGTTCACGACCGCTTTCAATTGGGTCCGGTTCAAATCATCCGGCGAACCCGAACTCGACATGTATCGCACCGATATCAGCGACTACGCCGGTTCAGCAAGCATCAGGGACGCAGTTTTTCAGTCCAGAGTTCTTGTCAGTGATGCAGGAGATGATACGAAAGGAGGTGAGGAATTACATGTCAGGGATTGAGCAAAACGGGCTGTGTTTCCAAACAGAAGCTGTTAGGAACGCTGTTGTGAAGCGAATTGGGATTAGCAGGATCGAGTAGCCAAGCAGAAGTGAGTTAGTTAGCGAGACTTTGATGTTGTTGATGAAGCTGAGTGGACTCGGCGAAGAGGCGGAGAGAAATGAGAGAAGGGAATAGAAGAGGGGGAAAAGGAATGAAGTATCAAATTGTTTCAGTTGATGGTCTAGAGAGTGGCAATAATTTTGGTGGTAGTGTACAGACGAAGAAAAATGGCACTTTTAGCGGGTTTTGATGTGAGTCTGAGTTAATTGAAAAAAGGAAGACAAATTCGAATATAATAAATTATAGAAAATCATAAAACTGAAAACAGTTTGATCTGTTTCTCAAATATTTCAACTTAATTTGATCGAATGCAAAGGCAAAGTCGAAAGGACACAACTGTTTTTGTTTGCCTACGGGAAAAATAAATCTGATGTCAGATCAGTTTGGCCTGGGGAGCAAGAAACCGAAATCAATCAAGTATTTTGTTTGGTTTTATAGTGAAATTTTCGCCAAAAGAATAATTCAGGCATGTGTTGGAATTGCAATGGTCGTTTTTCTTTGGTTATAAATTGCCGTTAGAACTTAATTATTACATCGATGAAATCGTTTCGTATCAATCCGAATTTTTCTGATTTTTATACGGCATGCTTCTTGTACGACTCCTCTGACCTTTGACGAATGAACTTTTATTTAATTTTGATATTTTATTTATTAATTAAATATATAAGATACTAATTATAGTGAGATTTAAAAAGATGTGATTGCTACACTTGTTATAAAAGAATCCTACACTATATTGAAGATTATTATTATTTTAGTAATTGAATTATTTACAATTGGACGTGTTAGTAATTGAATAGTTTTACTATTAGATTTTGTGGATTTTGGATGAAAATAAAGGGAAGTGGTTGCTCTTATATGGTATGCGTCTTCTGGTTTGCGATACACCATGGGTTAACTTCATTGTTCTGTTCTTAGTTAATTAATTACTTGATTTATTTTTCTTAATTATCATTTCTTAAAAATTGTTTAGAAAAATTCTCTGTTGAGCTTAACACGAGTCGATCGTGTTACTGACTGTGAAAATCTTTCACGGAAAGTGAGATTGAGAGATAGTATCAAGGGTTTAGTGGTATCGACTCAATAAAGCCTTAGATAAATCTATTATACTTCGGTGAAAGTTATTAAGTTGGGTGAGGGCCTTGTAAACATAGGCAAAGTATGTTGAACTGCATTACCAAAATTTTGGTGCTTTTTATTATTTTGTTTTTGATTGCTTTTGTTTTTGTTTGTGCTAGAGATGTCCACGGTGAAATTGGAAAGTTTATGAAACCACTATCCCCTTCGATTTTTCAGTTGGTATCATAATAAGGTCATCGATTCAGAACTTAGTACATCAAATTGGTGCATATCTGGGTTTCACAATTATGCTATAAGAGAAGAAGCATCAATTATCAGGGCACTACTGTTGGACGGTTCCAATTATCCTGCACGAAAATCATGGATAAGAGTCTTTATTAAGGCACAAAAAATAAAAGCATGAAACTTGATGTTACATGGTTGGACACATCCAATGATTAATGACGATAAGGGAGAGACAATTCTAAAAGATCCATCTGAATAGACAAGAGCCGAAAGAGAAAAAAACACTTGAAAACTCACAAGCATTGCACGCAATTTTATGATGAATGACACTTCTCAATGATATAAACCCATGAATCGACTAAATAAACGTGGGATACTTTGCAGACTATTCATGAAGGATCCAAATCTGTGATAGCGTCAAAACTACAGATGTTAGCTTTGAGGTTTGAAGAATTGAAGATGGGTGAAATGAGACTACTAGGGACTTTCATGAAAGATTGCGTGACATGGCGAATTAGGCACATCAACCTGGGAGGAAATATTACAATTTGAAACTAGTCAAGAAGATATTAAGATTACTATCTCTAAGATTTATTCCGAAAATTGCAGTAATCGAGAAGGCTCATGACATTAATGACTTGTAGTTGGAGAAGGTAATTGGAATTCTTACCAATTTTGAAATGAATTTGTTGTGAGGAAAACAAGAAAAGAGCAAAGGATTGGCACTACAAGCTGAAACTGGAAAAGGCATAAATGATGTAGAAGATGATTTTGAAGAAAATGAGGATATGAAATTATTGACAAGAAATTTCACAAGTTGTTAAAGAAAGTGAAGAAGGATAGATGTAATTTTAGGCAAAATGGTGGGAGCTCATCAAATAGTAATTTCAAACAAAAAGGGAAAACTACAAAGGGTGAAAGAAAATTGAAGAACATTCAATACCATGAGTGTCAAGGTTTCGGACATGTGCAAGCGAAATGTGTTAACACCTTGAAGAAGAGAAAAGAGAAGTCTTATATAAGCACTTAGAGTGGGACTGAATCCGTAAGTGAGTATGGCAGTGAAAAAGAAGTTATAAATAGTGTTGCGTTAGTTGTTTTATATAGCAAAAGTTTAGTTACTTGCTTTATAACAACTAAGAAGGAAGTAACCAATGACAAAAAATGAGTAAATCAGAAAATTTCAAAAAAAACGCAGACGAATCAGTTGAACGCTCAATCTCAGATTATGACAATGATGACAGTATTTCAGATAATAAAAAGGAAAGTATTTATGAAGCCTATGAGTTAATGTATGCTAAATGGGTCCAAACATGTAAGAAAAATTAGAAGTTGAAGGAGGAAAACTTTAAGTTGTCATCTATAATAAATGAGCTTAATGAAACAAAGTTGAAGATGGTCAGTATAGAAAAAGGAATAAGAATGTTAAATGGAGGTACCAAAAAGCTAGAAAAGTTGTTGAAAATTGGTAAGGCCAAAAGGAGATCTTCAAGGTATCAACTATAAAGGTGAATGTTCCAAGTCGAATGATGAGAAAATTGATGCAACCAAATCTGTCCAAAGATAGATCTCAAAGAAAAATTGGAGGTTCATACCTATATGTCACTTTTGTGAAGTAATTAGGCACATAAGACTGAAATGTTATAAGTTGTTACAAATAATGTTTCCAAGGGATTAAAACTGAAAATCTAATCACTCTTCATTAAATTTCTAGCAGCAATTTATAGTACCAAAGCACACTTAGATTATAAAGGGTCAATTATAAGCACAAAAATGTAGTGAAGAAAAAATAAGAAATTGTACAGATTTACAGTTAGTTATTACTTTTAAAGAAACTGATTAGAAAAAGAACAAGTCAATTACTTCAAAAAAAGAAATCAATGACAAAGATAATATGATGAGGAATAAGGCCAGGTTTGAATTTCTTCGAGAGGCGTAGAGGCTGCGTACTTTACATTTTTGAAATATTTTTGTGTTGTTTTAAAAAAATGAAGCGTAAAAAGAATATGTTTTTTTAATTCTTTAGTTTTTATGTTGCCATTATCATACCATCTTTTTAGTAGTTTGTATTGTGACTTCTATTTGGCTCTACCAAAGACTCTTCAGCTCTCTCATCAGGGTAGGTCTCTCTCTCTCTCACTACACTAGCAACACTCGTGTTTATTTGCTTGGGTTTATGAATTTGATCAGTCTTATGAAGATGGAATTAAAGAAAGTAATGATATGTTGGCATGCGTATTGAATGGTGTTAAATTGTCATCTTGACGTGCTTATAATTCTTCCGCTAAACCTACTACTGATTTTTACATTTCTTTATTTGCTGAGATTGATTGTGTTGAAGGCATTCCTAGTTTTAACAATGTTTTGTCCCAAGGGGAGACATCAGATTGTTTATGGTGAATGTTCCATTCAAGGGAAAATTTCAAAGTATATGTATAACTATTCGTCGTGGTTTTTAGCATCTTTTGACCCAAGGAGAAAAAAATTTGGATAATTGGATAATTGTGATGTTTTTTGGAACTTGATATTTGATTAAGGG
>JANJEY010000006.1:8870866-8886617 GCA_024703695.1 Erythroxylum cataractarum
TATTCGCCGACCTGCCTGACATACCTCTTTCTTCCTTTTGCAGTGGATCCCCCTGCTGCATTTCCACCAAATATCATGTTAATGACCATCACCGGTCGGTCATTTTGCTGCCCATCGTTCCTGTCGCCTCTTGCCCTGGATCGTTTCCTCACTTCGCATCGATCGTCAGTATTCGCATTCTGCCTCCCTCCATCATTCCTATCGTTTCGCCTCCAAGGCTGTCGCCTGTTGTCGAGCCGACCGATCTTATGGTCGTTATCTCGATCAGCATTTTGTCCGTGCTTCACAAATCGACCCAGCCTTCCCTTCTGGATAAGGAATTCGATTTCTCTTTTCAAATGTCAGCAATCTTCCGTGTCATGACTGATGTCTCTGTGAAAGCGGCAGTACAAATTCGGGTCCCTACTCTTGTAGGGACTGTTCAACTTGTTTGGTTCTCAAAGGGATTCTCCATCAGCTCTTATGGCCGCCAATACTTCTGCATATCATCTATTGAGCGGGGTGAACTCCCGTCGATGTCCCTGTCGATCGGTTGGTTTTCTCCAGCTCGACTGGCCCATTTGCCGCTTGTGTGAACCATCTGCTTTGTCATTTGGCGAATGATCATCCACCCTACGCTTCGCATTTTCCAGCACTTCTTCGAGCTGAATGTACTTATTTGTCCTGTTTCTTATTTCCTGGATGGTTCTGGGCTGATCGAGAGCCAATGACTTTTTGAACTCCTCATCTCTCGTGTTGCTCATAAGTGCTGTCAACATGGACGAGCAAGTGTGGTCGGAGACCTCGACCGCTTCATTATTGAACCGAGTGATGAACTCCCGCAAACTTTCGTTCCTTCCTTAGGTCAATTGCATCACTTCTAGTGCGGTCTTCTGTGGTTGCTTACTTGTGGTGAATTGATTGAGGAAAAGTACCCTAAAATCCTCAAAGCAAGTAATACAGATCGGAGGTAAGCTATTGAATCATCGTCGAGCTCCTTCTTGAAAGGTCGTACAGAAAGCCTTGCACTGAATGACGTCTGGAATGCAGTGCAAATTCATCATCGACTGGAAGTGCTGCAGGTAGTCCAGGGGATCGGTCTTTTCAGTATATTTCTCAGGCGTCGACATTTTGGTGATAGGCGCTGGGAGGCTGTCTAAGATTGCCGGAGTAAAAGGAGAGTTGTACTGAGCTGTTGGGCGATCCGAGCGGAAGCTCATGGCTACATTGATCCGATCGTCCACGATTTTTTCTAAGGCTTCGGTAGGGTGACGATTGGTCATTATATTGGTCTGTCGTGCAGATGGCTATTGTTGTGCCGGCTGAGACTGTAGGATTTGGCGAATCAACAGATCAGTCGCTTCCTCAATCTGTTTTCGAGTGAGGGAGGTATGCACGGGCACAGGAGGGTCTGCCTCTGAGAGGTGCTGGAGATTCGGGTGTATGTTGGTTCCAGCGTTATCTTCCAAGGCTACGCTCTGTTCTTCTTGTTCTAGGTTTTGTGGTTGCGGTTGATCATTCGGGTCCAACGACTGCGTGCGGGAAGCATGGTGCGTTGGCGGCAAGGTAGTAGATAACTGCAAACCCATCCGTTGTAACGCCAAAGATGTGACAGCGGCTATATCAGGGTTAGCTGCTGTCGCCTGACTGATTTGGGTGTTTCTGGACGTGGTGCCCTGATGTCGGGCCCCACAATGGGCGCCAATTGGTTCAGCCTGGTTCTGGCGAGGCTGCACGTTGCCGTTTGGATCTATGGAATCGACTGCTGAACACGAGAATTCTGGCTTGAAGGTTCCTACAAAACAAAGAAGGCACGTCGATGGGTGTTTCCCGATAGGCTCCTCTGACGCTCAAGTCAGTCTTTTGTGTAGGTGAGATCGCCATATGCCGAGAAAGCTAGGGTTATGATTACGTATCTCCATTATGACAGAATTATACCTTATATATGGAACAGGTGCTAGGTTTTAGTCTTTACGTATGCATGAGAGACTTCCCTCTACGGATGGGCCATGGATGCGTGGACTGAGCCTGACGTAGCCGATAGGTATAAGACTAATCTTTGAAAGATGGATCGATCGACCCTTGGGTTGTTATGTCTGAATTCGGGTCCAACACGACCGACCCAACCACGTATTAAAATAATAATATGACTTATTTATATGATATTCTTTGTACCTTTTCGTATTAAAATAATAACAACTTATTTATTATTTATTATGGATGGTGTCCGGCAAACTTTTTTGTAGGTTTGCAAATTTACACAACGTAATTGCTTCTCGGTAGGGAATGTAGAAGGGAAAATTAATTCACTTCTTATTCTGTAAACAATCAACAGGAAGCCGCCACGCATACCTTTATAAAGCGCACGAATTAATAGGCTCACAAAGCCGGTGACGATCAGGAAGACCTTGACTTTTTCAAGTCTTCGCAGGGCATCAGTCAAAAAAGTAATCATCTTAACCACTGCCTCTCTGTCTTCTTTTCAGGTCCTAATTCAAGTGCCCCATTTAAGTTATAAAATTCACCAGCTCCTGTTGTTTCATGTTTGTGCTCATAGACCTGGTCAGATCTAAAAACCTACAAAATAGGGTTAGAGGATGTGATTGACACAAAGATTATAATATTTAAAATATGATTTGGAGGATGAAAATCTTCATACTTAGCTCATGCATGATTTCATCTACCTGAAATCTTCCATCCAGTTGAAATTCGTACCAGCTAGCTTATTTTTAATGAGGTCTATATATTCCGAGCTCAAATCCAAAAGAAAGTTGTATAGTCTGAAAATTAGAAATATGTAGAATGAGGAAGCAAAGCATCGATTCGTAGATAGATAACTGATTGACAATTGACATGGACCGATTATAGTGGCATCGATGATGTATAAAGAAAATAAGCACGACTCCTCACATTCATTGGGCTACAAGGCACTATCATTGTCTATATTTTCCTTTTCCCAGTGGAAAGTTGGATTCTCCAGAGGATTTTGGCGGATTTGAGCCGAAAGAAAATTAGAGAAAAAGATCATCTTCTATATGGGATATTTTCCAAGACGTAAGATCAAGTGTTTACTCATTTTCCAATTTTCTAATCATGAGAACATCTAATTCTGGCATAGTGCGTTAGTATTCAGGGAAGATATGACAGCATTGAAGTTTCACGGATTGCTAATTTGGATTGTCAAGAATTTCCCCCAATGACATCGTGAAGTTATCAGTCAGGGTTTCGATTTGACTCGAATATTTCATGGTTAAATAGGAGGGGAAATGCTATGGTACGAAAACGAAAAGGCATGGTTGTGGGAAAAAAGAAACGATTCCGAAGGCAACTGGGCAGGAACATTTAGAAAGCACGAGTTGTCCTTCCAAGTCCCTCTTCGTCCTGTCAACTTAAACTAAAGACGTCGGAATACATTATAAACCAAACTAATAATATACAGCAATTCCACAGAAAGTCCATCAGAAGATGCAGGCTAATATTATTAACAAAGTTTCAGTAAGAACTTCGCTGTCTTTAACAGTGCTTGAAGAGGCTTGAGCATTTTATTTATTGTCCAGATATTTACCAAAACACTCAGGGTTGGACGTCCTATGCTTGGTTGAAACCCATCGCACGAATCAATCAATGCCTTCAAATTTGTTGCTAGTCTCATTGCCCTCATGTAAAAGCTGCTCAACGACTTGGCCCATGGTTGGTCTCACTTCTGTATCTTCCTCCACGCATTGCAAGGCTATTTCTACTAAAGTTTGAAGTTTTGCTTTATCGTAATCGTCCCCTATAATGGGATCAATTATCTCTTCGATCCAAGTTCCCCTTGCTTTATCTCCACATTTCTTTCCCCTGATCCAATTTACTAAACCTTGGCGCTCCACCTCACCATTACCATTAGCAACACCGATTTCCACCCCAGGAACTTTTCCAGTAACCATCTCCAAAACAACCACTCCGTAGCTGTAAACATCCACTTTGGAAGTGATGGGCAGCTTGAAAATCCATTCAGGAGCAATGTAACCTCTGGTTCCTCTCATTCTGGAGAAATCTGAATTCTGAAGAGCACCTCTATCTATTAGTCTTGAAAGTCCAAAATCTGACACCTTTGGATGGTAGTTCGAGTCTAAGAGTATGTTCTGTGGCTTTACATCACAGTGTAAAATCCACTCTAAGCACTCTTCATGCAAATAAGCGAGACCTCTTGCCGTTCCCACAGCAATTTCAATTCTTTTCTTCCAATCAAGTGCTTTAGAAGAAAGGTTTTCTGCTAATGATCCATGCTCCATGTACTCGTAAACCAAAAGCCTCTGCTGCCCCTCCGCACAATATCCCCACATCTCTATCAAGTTCATGTGATTTAGCTTCCCAATTGTGCTCATTTCAGCTAGAAACTCAGCTTCTCCTTGATTGGCCTCATTCAGTCTCTTGACTGCTAAAATTCTGTTATCCGGCAACCTTCCTTTGTACACAACTCCTCCTGCTCCGCTTCCAATTTCTTCTTTGAAATTTTGGGTAGCTCTCTTAAGTTCTGCATAGCTGAATCTTTTGAACCCAGTAGCAGCAATAAGGTAACCTTGTGTTATCCGTCTACTCCGTCCAGGGAACAAGAAAAGCCACACAGAAATTATGACAAAAATCTCTACCAGTCCAAGTCCAATCACAAAAAAGAGCAAAAACCTCACTGACCAAACTCCGTGTTCTTTTCTATATTCTCTTTTCAGCTCGATAACTTTCTCGTCACACGTCAAGTTAAACTCGTTGGAATGCCAATTGTTGGAGAACTTATTGACTTTAGGCACTTTCAGGTAGAGATCACCCTCAAAATTTGGTGAACGTCGTCCATTTAGCAACAGTGTCTTGGCGAAGCAATAGGGAACTCCATTAGGATGGTCATGTTTCTCAAATTTCAGTTGGAAACCTTTACAGTCGCATCTCTTCAAGCATTTTTCCGTACATTCGTCCAAGGTGGTGTTGGGAAAGAAGCCAAAATCATATCCATAGAATTCAACATGAGGGAGCTTAAGGAAAGTCGACTGATTATCGATGCACGACAGATTAAATTGTGCTTCGCAACCATAAGTCCAATCGGTATGATTGACCATGGTATACCCTGGAATGCAGGAACATTTCCTACCAGAAACTGGAACATAGTTGCAAACGCTATTAGGTCCACAAATTCCGTGAACCGTACATGGATCAGAGAATACCTGATACTGGACGATCCACGCCTCGTTTTCGTCTTTTCGACTATACAACCGAAGATTACCGTCGTAATCAAGGGTCAATCTTCTTTGAAGCCTCATTCCATAGTCCGAAGAGCTAAAAGTGAAATTGTCAGTAGAGGAAAAGTTGCCCAATGAATCGAGCAAGGCAAACTTACTGCTGTTGTATGTTGTCCTCTCAACTTCCCATGGAACACTCCCGGGGTCTGGCCAAAATACACTTGAAATTGTAAGGCCGGAGTAAAGAAGGCGTATGACATTATCGTTGTCAAAATAGAACTTGTAAAATCCAGAAGAGATATTGCTTTCGCTTCTTGATGCAACAAGCGTTGTCCTTCCAGTGAACCGCTGCCCAGGAAGCAGAGTGTTCGTAGGTGAATCAAAACTTTGCCACAGATCACCTTCCGAGTTACGAAGCACAAGATTACCAGTGTTGCGGAGCTGCAAATCTAAAGTTGAAACAGTGGCGGTGGACCAAACAATGAACTGACCAGCATCAGTCAGGATAAGATTGCCAGATTTAAGCAAGGAAAGCTTGGAACGTCTTCCATTAACTGGCGTATCACGGTTGGCCATCCAAACTACTGTGCAAGTGCTATTGCAAGAAGGCTCATTAAACCATGTGGCAAAGCAATAGGCATTATTTCCAACAGGGTAAAAGCCGGCAGAAAATTTGCCATCCTGTGAAGTCAAGACATGCTTGGAGTCCTCCACAGAGAGAGACGAGCCTTTGCTCAATGTGTCGAGAGACGTGGAAGATGAAATTGAAGGTGATAATATGAAATATAGAACGATCAACTTAAAGAATGTAACCATTTGTAGGTTTATGGGATTTAAAATGGAAGACGTGTGTTTGAGCAAACGAAGGATTAAGCAATTATATAGAGGAGATCTGTGTTGACTAGGAGGCATTGGAAATGAGGTGGAGGTTCAATAGTAAGGACGATAGACATATTCTGGCGCAAACTGACCTCGTTGGCTACTCTCCACCAAGTAAAGAGATATTTCTTTGCACTTAAAACGACGTCTTATTATAAATTTGATTTTAATATTTTGTAATTTTAAATAAATGTTTTATGTTATAAAATTATCTTAATTAACTATTAAATAAATGCAATTACTAATTTTATCAGATTTCATTTAAATGTAGCACTTTTAAGATAGAGGATTCTAATATTATAATTAAATTGGTCGTCTAATTCATTTTAATTTTTTTTAAATGAAATCTTTCATTTAAGTTTTAGATAAATTAGAATTTAGCACAGAGGATTTATGATAGGCTCAAGTCGACATAATCCTAATAATCGTTATTGAGTTCCTCTATTTAAATATAAGTAACTTATACTTCTCATCTTTTTAGGGAGAATAAATCGTCTGTTTTATTACTATATAAAAATTTATCTATTTAAGGAGCCTACAAAATTTTGAGGATTAAGATTGCATAGAAATGAGCACATCAATGAGATGTTTGGAAGCCTTTGAATTTAATTCATTAACAAATTAGATCAATTATATTAATGATATTGAATTGAATTCATTTTATACTATTTGAAACAAATCCAGTAATATTATAATTGAATTCAATTTATACTATTTGGAACAAACTTAGTAATATTATAATTGAATTCAATTACACTGTTTGGAATACAATCAAAATTATTTCAATTATTTCATATGACATTTTTACCCTTAACTAAAAAATAATCTTATTAAATAATTAACAGTTACACTTATATAGAGCGAGTTGTAAACATCAATTTCATTATAAGTGATATCGCCAAAAAAGTTCATTATTAAAATGAAAAGAAAAAATTAATTGCAAATGACATTAGGCTGGACCGAGTTATGAAGATAATAAAAAACTATTATAATTTAAAAGTTTAAAAATGCATGAACGAGCAGTAGTTTATTTATGTTGACAATTACAAAGCACTATTAAATTTTGAAATTTCACTCCAAATTACATTATATCATAACAAGCTTAAGAAAAATGTTTGTATAAGAAATAAATTATTAATTCTTGTTCCCCAAAAAATAATAATATTTCTTTTTATTAAAATTAAAAAATTTATGAATTATTATATATTTTAAAAAATAATTAAAATTATACAATCTTAAAAATTCCCAATAACTTTAATTTTTAATATATTTGTATAGTCGAAATAATATTTTCAATATAATTTATTATAAAATTATAAAAATCAATTTAAAAATATTTTTTAATAAAGGAATATAGTGAAACATAATTTTTTAAATTGATTCTAATGTAATAAGAAAATACATTATAAAAATTAAAATATATATCTATGCTAAATTAAAAATATAAACTTTTAATAAGAAACTATTTTTTTAAATTTTAATTATAATTTTAACTATTTTAATTATCTAATTTTATTTTAGTATTTAATTGATTCCTATAAATTAAAATCTTTCAATAATTTTTTTAACAAGATATTATCATTTTCAAGGATTATTCTTTTCAAAATTTAAGTGTAAATTTTAAGTATCTAATTGTGTTCAATGATTTAACTAGCTCTTTTAAATCATAATATGATTTAAAATTTTGTGAAAATCTTGTAGCTCTAACAGTTTAAATAAAAAAAAAGGAAATACATCGAGTATCTGATTATGAACTGAACAGGAAGAATGAAGCTCATGGAGATCAACGACTATGTTGTCTCGTTTGTAATTCAATTCATGAGAGTTTACAGCTGAATTGAATTTATAAAGAATTGTGGGTTTCAATTATACACGTGAATTAAATTTATTTTTATTTTTATTTTAAATAATTGAATTGAATTCAATGTTGTAATTAAATTCAATTCTTATGGTTCCAAATAGAAAATAAAATAGAAACAAAAAATCTTGCGAACTTTTTAGGAAATGAGATTAAATTTTTTGTGCCTATAATCAGGCGCTAATTTTGTTCTTAACGATCTTATCCATACAAATATATGAGGGAAAAAAAAAAAAAAGTAAGTTCCTCTGTAACAGAATACACTCAAAGTTACTCCCAAGGATGTTGTCTTACAGGGACCCGCTTTACACGGAAAACCAGTTGAAAATAGAACCAACGTTACGAACACATGAGCAGAAGGCTCTTGTCTCCTTAGTCATGACAGGCAAGGCCATTAATTCGTTTGGAACCAGCGTTACAAACACATGAGGACAATGCTCTTGTCAGTGTCACTCCTCAGTCATGACAGGTAAAGCCATTAATTCGTTTGTCAATAGTCATTTTCGTGACACAACAGCATCCTTTGAGAACGGGCAAATGCGCGATTGTCTCTCCTCGTATGAGGACTATAAGAAGACTTTTGACAATTCCGAGTCTTCCACCGGCTCCCTAGAAGGCCCATCGCATGAGATTGTTTGCGTCGTTGAGCCGGTGTCATGTTATCTGTGTCATTTATTTATTGCAAAGTTTATAATTGAAGGAAAATGGCACGGATGATCTTGTTCTTGTAAAAGGACACATCATCAATACATACATCATCTATGGATTTACGGTCTGGTGCTACGTCAAATACCAGTTTATTTCATAAAATATATGTATTCTTTAATATTTTATGAACATTTAAATAAATATTTAATACAATTTAATTTATAGGTTAATTTTAAATATTAATATATAGTAACATGATTTGTTTATAAAATAATTTTTATATAAATTTTAATAATAAACCTTTCAAACTTTTAATATTTTTAATATTGATAAATGTTATTAGTTTTATAAATAAATATTAATATTTAGAGAACCAGTAAAAATATATAATATTAATTCTATTGTTGAATTCGACGTGATTTATCTAAAATACATAAGAAATTCCTTCTAGGACGTATGTGAAGTATTTATCTTAGAATTGAATTGTGTAGTGTGTTGCCTGTGGATCATATTAAACTGATGGATTTGGTTTATTAAGCAGGGTAAGGCTTGAGCAGTTGAGCGTCTTCCATTATCTGAAAAGTCAGTCTGCCATCCAAGCGACGGTGACCCATATTGCCATTGGTCACGAGGAGTTAGATAAGGCTCAAGTCATTAGAATTTCTAACCTTTCAAAACAAATGTTATTAATATTGTACCCGTATTAATATTAGATTTGATTTTAGTACAATATTGTACAGATTATAGTTAATATTGAGTATTATTTTTAATAATTTTTCAAATTTGTAAATAAGTTCTTAAATTTTTTAAAATTACAAAAATTAATACAATATTGTACATATACTCATTAATATCGAGTACTATTTGGAATATTTTTAAATTTATAAAATATTCCTTTATTTTTTAAAATTACAAAATTGTCCCTCAATATATTGTATTGTATAATTTATAATTTTATATCAACAATGTCTCCAAAAATCATAATAATACAAATCTAAAATGAGAACAATATACTTATTTTTATTAATATTGCTTTTCACATATTTCACATATAAATAATAAATATAATAATATGAAAAAAGATCAATTAATCATCAGACAAGTATAAAATTAAGGATAATATAAAGTACTTAAAGTTTTACAATTTCATCATATAATAACTAATAATTACATAAAATATCAAAAAAAAAGAATAATAAATATTCATGACTCTTTAACTATTAGAATTTATAACAAGAGTTTATGTTGAGAAAACAACCATTAGAAGTGAAACAAGAAACAAAAATATTTACAATCATATTCATATTGCATATATAAAATTTAACATATACATTAAATATAAGTGAAACTAAAAGAAGAGGATAAAAGAAAACCTAGAACTTCATTCAATTGAATGCTCACTCAAAATGCATTGATCTTAATTCCCATTTGATACAACATCATCGTTGAGAATAGCCTCATCATCACCATCATTCAAATTTATTACATCAAATGACATATCAATACTTTCACTTTTAAGATTGTCTTCTAAGTCACTCTCATCTACCAGACTTAATTTGTCAAAAGATCGATATGGTCATGACAAACTGAATCTACATAACTAATTAATTATTGGGAAATTACAACAAATTATATCCAACTTAATAATGATAATATACCTTCCTTGAAACTTTAAATTGTACCAAAAAAAAGACTAAGTCGTCCAATCTTTTGTGCTTCAATCTATTCTTTTGCTTGGAATGGATGAATTCAAATATGTTTCAATTCCTTTCACACCCTATCATAATCAAACATTGACTAAAAATTTGAATTGCAAACTTTTGCAATTCTGGAACATCACTTTGAAGCTAGTCCCACCAAGAAATTGTAAGATAATTAAAGTAGCATTATAAACAAAATAAAGTGATAATTAATTTTCAATAATTAACAAAAGTGAAATAAAAAATACCTAGATTAAGTTTATCTCTTTGAGGGATAGCAATTGACATCCCAAAATCACCATAAGCATCCTTATAAATCTCTATTTGTAAGCTTAGGAGATCATGTATCATCTGCAGCAATTGTTATAATATTTAATAGCATTTTTTGTGAGCTTAACTGGAGTCTGCCACACTGTTTAGTTGATTTAGCACCTCCTTTATGTAGACATTCTTTGCACGCACCTTCTCCTTAGGCATTCTTTAGTGGGTCTTATGGAGGTTTTGTTAAAATTGTTGCGAAAACCAAACGCTTTTACCCTATATTTATGTTGCGAACAGATTTAATAAAAGTTAAAGCTACAAAAGCCTTGATTTTCTTTTCTTTGAAGTAAACATCTTAGATTTATATTTTCTTGATTCTTGATCTAAAGAAATTCTTCTGAATCATGGGTTTCCATTTTTTAGCAAATTCAAAATTTGGATTATTAAGTACTAGAATTTATTACGCTTCAGAATTAATGTTTATTTTCTTTCTGGTACATATTTAGTCTGATACTTACTTGTTCCCCATCCTTGTTCATCACTAGCTTTCTAGATTTTGCCACAGTTTGAAACCTAATTGTTTTTTCACTGTTTCATGATCTAGTTATTTTCAAAGTTTTATCTTGATTATAGTGTTAGGTAAGATTTACCACTATATTTTGCTTTAGATCTATGTTTATGTTTGATGGTGATATTTGTAGTAATATATTAATTTTTCTCAACCCTATCGTAATATTTCTATTCCATGTTCTATTGAATTTATTAGGTCCTAAAAGATGTTTACATATTATTACTACCATTACTTCTACTACTATTACTACTACTTTGGGCTTCTTCCTTCTTTTAAATGCAACTTTTAAATTTGTCAGACATTATTGGAAAAGAACATAATTTTCTTTGGGACTTGATTTTAGGATCTCAATTCTATTGGTAGCTTAGAATTGATCAAGTTTGGTCGATTTTTAGTACTCTTTTAGACATTTCCTCATTTGTCTTTTGGGAAAATCTTATTCTTTGCCTTTTTTTATATTCAAAGTAAGTCCCTCGATAAAGGCAGTTATGGTGAATGGTGTTAACTATGACGAAAATATACAGAGATGGTGTGTGAGATCTTAAACATATCAGATTGGTTTGGTTGTTTCCTTTCTTTGGTTAATTGGTATCTTATAAATTTTTGCTTCTAGATTGGACTTACTTATGATTAATTTCTGGTTTTGTTTTGATTCATTACTTTTTAGGTGTTGGGATTTCAACTTTTAGTCTCAATCGGTCCATTAAAATTTTAATTTATTTTTTGTTTATAATTTTCAATATTTTGTTTGTTCTTTTTTAACTGCCTATTATTGTGTTTTAGCATTCTGCAGAAACCTAGTTGCTATTCATGGTTAAGATTTTGGACCATCTAATTTAGATTTACTTGCAGTCGTGTGTAACTGGGATTTTCACTTTCATTTATTATTGTTGGGTCCCGATTCGCATTAAGTATGTTTTATTTTATTCTGATGATTAGTTTTCTAATTTCCTTTTAATTAGAATAATTTGGGAGTTTTAGTACTTAGTTACTAGAGATTAATTGGAGGTATTTAGTTAAAATTAGATTTTTAATAAGTTGTTAGAATTAAAATAGAATAAGATGGTGTAGGATCAATTAGGAAGTTGTTTATGGTCTTAAGACTTAAGGTAGGAGATGGGCCTTTAGCCCATTTCACATGACATTAAAATGAAGAAGGAAGGGAATTGAATGAGGAATTAAATGGAAAGAAAATGGAAGGAGTCGTATGAAGTGAGAAAGCCATGGAATTTTACAAGGAAATGAAGGGATAAGTGAAACTACAACGTTTTAGCTATAGGTTTTAAGTGAGAATCCTTTTATCTAAGTCTTTGATAAGAGACTACGAAACCTCACCAAAGAAAAGAGAAAAGAAGGGTGACTTTCGGTTGAAGAAGAAGAAGAGGAAGAAGAAGAAGAGAAGTGAAGCTTAGGTTTTCATGTGTTGGAAAAGAGAGGTTTAAGAGATTTAGGCAAGAAGAGAGTGGAAAGGAGGAGTTTAATCTTCCATTGGAACAAAAGAGCAATTTCGTGGGTTTTGTCCTAAGGTAAGGGATTTTGAATTTCTTTGATTTATGTAGGTAGTTTTTAGCTTAAATAACTTAGTTAAGGTATGGGTTAAGTTAGGTAGGTATTAATTCACGTTTTCCTATCCTTAAAATTGTCTGATTTTGATATCCTATGTTCTTATGGGATAATTATGCTTAATGAAGGTGGATTAAGGCAATTGGAGGAAGAGCCAAGGCCATTTGACCATCCTACAAGCTAAAGGAATTTAAGGTGGGTAATTCCTTAATAATTGAGTTAATAGGTATATTACCGTTTTTATAATAAATGCGAATTAAGGTGTTAAAATGACTTGGAAATTTTGTAAGAATTACTCTTGATGATGTTTGAACTTGTATGTGATATTCTTGCTTATGAATTTATGTTGGAATGGTTGGTTCAATTATTTGTTAAGTGGAAACGATAAGAAACTTTGATTTCGGAAAAAGACCATCGTGTTGGCAATTTATGTGAAAATAAATTTGCAAATGCCAGTAGAGGCAATTGGTTTTGGAATTGTGTGAACTATATGCTTTCTTTGGGTTTGTGGTGGTCCAATCTGAGTCAGGTGCACCTGCCTATCCATAGGCTTCTCCCGCCTTCCCGCTAATAGCCGTGGAGTTCCTCTCAAGGACTCCTATTTGTCACGACTACACATGACCGCTTCGCGGAATTGTGTAGTACGTTCTGTTTCGGATCTACCCGAACCACTCTGTTTGTGAATTTGTGATTTCCTAGGTTATCTTTGTGATATATTAAGTTTGTAAATTGTTCGAAGTAGTAAATTCGGTGAAAGAGTTGTAAAGTGAAATTGCTTTTATGAATGTGATATTGTTTGAATATGGAAGAATGTATAATGGTTTATGCATATTTCTCTTTTATTAATTTATTACCCACAGAGCCGTCGAGCTCACCCCTCATTTCCCCTCCACAGGTATTGAACGAGAAACCGAGTCACCGCATCCGGATTGAGGCAACTCCGATGCATTTTGATTTTGAAGTTGTGTTTTGAGAAATCAAGCATTAGCTTGTTCTTTGTAAATTGTACTTTTGTTGTTTTGGGTTTTAATTGGGCTAAATGCCCTTTGAAGCTTTGTATTGATGTGTTGTCATGTAAATATAAGGGTATTGAAGTTTAAATGTATCTTGTATATGTTTTCTATGTTTTCTAAGAATTTATGGATGTATGGTTAAAGTTGATAAAAGTAAAGGTGAGTTTGTATTTCTTTATAGCTTGGAATTGAATAGATGTTTAGGAGTGCGTATACTGCCTTGGTTTGAAGTATATTGGGTATGATTTGCGTTATGGAAGTTAGAAGAATGAGTTTTTATGCAGGTTGAATAGTTGAATTGAAGATTTTGGCTAGAACACTTTTAGGGGAAGTGCTGTCCAATTTTTTTCAAATTGGACAGCAACTTGCTTTGGATTTTAGACTATCTTAGAGTGAGATTTTCAATGAGATGTCTTCTTGAAGATTGTAGTGCATGATTATATCTTTCCAACGACATAAAATTTGTCTCAATTGGACTTAGGATGAAAAAGTTATGAGAATGGAAAGGTTTCAGCTACTGTACAGGAGGGACTGAAATTTTGCAGCAACTTTGGAAGACTTTTTCACCCTCTTAGAGGCTGATCTGGTTTTTGCTTTCTTCATGAAAAATGTAGATTATCCTTATATCTTTAAAATGAGTTATGAGTTGCAATTATTGGAGTTAGGAATAAAAAGTTATGAGGTTGGGAATGTTGACAGTTACTGTTCATTAGGTAAAATTACTGTTTCATTGGCTAGTTTTTAGGCTGAACCTTTGAGTGTGTTTTTACCCTCTTTAATGATTGAATTAATTTTTGCACTCTTCATGAAACTTGTAGAGCATCTTCTTATCTTTCCAATGGGTTAAAATGTGTCATTTTTAGACTTGTGTGCTAAAAGATATGAATTCTCAAATTTATGGCAATGTGTAGGGAAATTTTAATTTTAATGGCAGCAACCTTTGAAGCAATTTAGGACCCTCTTAATGGCTAAGTTAGTGCTTACATCCTTCTAGGAAGATGTAGAACTCCCTTTTATCTTTCTAATGACACTAATTTTGCAAAATTTCGATTTCGGGGTAAAAAGTTATAATGTTTGTAAATTCTGAAATTTTTCTTGCAAATCCAGACCTCATCCTTAGACGTGGCCACGTCTAGTCTCTAAACCTCTTAGACGTGCCCTCATCTAATCTCCGAATGTCCTCCTCTTACTCTTATGCTTGTAACTTTTCGTTTGGCCTCAGAATCGCTCGGTTTTCGAAGCATTGAGTTTCTAACAAATTTTATACCCCTTTTTAGTAAATGAGAGTGTCGGGTTTTAGTCAGATTTTACGGACATTACGAAAGAGAATCAATTTTGTGACGGGTTTCGATATAAGTCCATTTTTGGGCATTTTTGTGACCTATAGAGATCTGATTGAAGTGAGGTTTGTTTCTACTTTCCCTAAAGATGTGGATTTTCATTTTAGGTTAGGAAATCGAATTTCGTTATGGGCCCTAAGCAAATCAATTTTTACTAGAGGATAATTAGGGTAAATTTATCAAGTTTTGTTTGGATGACATTAAATTTAGTTCAATTCGAGGTTTCCTTCGTGGTGAGGAATCCCTCCCTCGTGAGATGCACGCCCAGATGTCACGAAGGACGTCGGGCACGCGACCCACAGGGGAGGGGTTCCAACACTTATGGTATCAGAGCTTTCGGTTGTAGGTTCAGGTAGAAAGAGAAATTTAGGGTTTTGTGTATTTGTTTGAAAGTGATTTATGCGCATTGTTGTTTTATTTAAATTGTTTTAAATGATTTTAAATGTGGATTTTGCATGAAATTTTGCAAGAATTAAAGCGTTCGAGATACTTTGAAAATTGTTTTTGCATGAACTAAGATTTTCACTGGTTTTCTTTGAAGGATTAATATGCCACGTCGGGGTAGAACCCGAGGGACTCGATCTCGCTCAAGTTCTCGCCAGGGGAGTACAGATGAGTCTCATGTCCCACAAGAAGCAGGGACACATTCTGCTCCTGGCCCTGAGGCACCTAGTGTGCAACCTGAGGAGCCTCCTCCTCCTCCTCCTCCTCCTACTGTGCCGGTTA
>JANJEY010000006.1:8981457-8996703 GCA_024703695.1 Erythroxylum cataractarum
TTGACCAAACCTCGGGCGTTGTTTTTGGTCCCGATAGGGCTTTAAATCGGGCTAAGGCTCAGGTTGTTCGAGTGGCCAGTCCATTATAAAAAAACGATATTGTTTTGCTGAAAACAACGTTATTTTGTATCTTTAGTTAAAAAATTGGTTGGGTGAAGTCAGGCTGGATTTAGACTCAGGCCTGCAGCCCAGCAATCAAGGCTTAATCGGGCCTATTGCCATATCTAATTGGGACTAGGAGTAAGTGGGATGGTTTTAACACATAATAAAATGACTGTAAAGTAAAACGACGTCGTTTTAGAGTAAAATAAAATGATGTCGTTTTACTCATTTTACATCATATAAAAATATAAGTTCCACTTCCTCAGCATAAAATGACATCGTTTCAACTACTTGGACTCAGACATGTTGTTTTACACAAGTGTAAAGTAAAATGACTTCGTTTTACTTATTTTACATCATATAAAAATATAAGTTCTACTTCCTCAATGTAAAATGACATTGTTTTAACTAATTGGACTCAGAAAGTCAGGTTTAAGATTGACCTGAGGTCTGAATTTTGAAAAAAGAAAGACAGTGCCCAATCAATCAAGGCCTGATCCTTTGACTTTGAGCCAAGCCGGGCCAATCTTCCATCCTTAGTTCCTGCAATTCTTTGTTCCTTTTCTTGATATTTAATGTCTCTCTTCTCTTCTTTTATTCTTTTAAATTTACGAGGACGAAATAAATATGTAAAAACATATGGGATTGTACCATTGAAAAATTAATTTCTATAATTAAATAACGAAGTTTATTTATATTGGTAGTATAATTTTGAAGATAGATTTAAGCATCTAAATTATAAAAGCATATGACTAATCTTTAAATTTCAGGACGGACGGACTACAGGCAATTTGCCTCCATTATGTTTCTGCTATTACGGTTTCTACCTGTCCAAATGAGGGTAAGAGTTACCTTAAGAGGCAAAATAAGTAAAAGAAATGCATCTTAGAAACAACGAGCCTGATCGAATTTAAGCAAGTTACATCCTTTGTTTCCCTTCCACACAATCTTATGGGCTAATTGGGACCTTCTTCGAATATCTTTTGTAAATTAAATTAAAATTCTTTTTCTAATCTTGTTTTCTAAGTCAAGCACTTCTCTATAAAATTTTATTATATGAAAATAAAACTGTCTTAATATGTCAAAGTACAAAGTTTCTTCTTGTTCGAGAATACATCTTAAATTAATTAAGGCAACAGAACTCTGGTAATGATCTGTCACTCGTGTTTGTCTATAACTATGGATGATTGGACCTTTCTATCTGTTTCACTTAATTTCAAGTGTTAAAGAAGCACTGCTTGCTGTTGACCGTTGGGTATCAAACAAGAGCTTTGACCTTGTGATCGTGAAACCAGAACACAGGTACGCCATTCTTATACACCATTCACCTAACATTCAAAAAACTTGCCATTCAATTACCCGCCAAGCAGAAAACAGTTCGTTGAATGCTAACACAATGCGTTGTCCAACATAGGACCTAAACCTACTAGTCGTCCCTCCCCACTACCGTTTTGCACCAAATACTAGAACCTCTCATTCAATCTCTCAATCTCTCTGGTTTTTATCTCTACACAACACAGAGCAATCATGTACAGGCCAGTGATGCCATCACCGCACAGGCCTTATTTGAGATGGCAGGAGTCTTGGGGACGATTATTAGTCCCTTTGGTACTATGGATTTGTGGCATGTAATTCTTCCATCTTCTAGTACAATTTCTCATTGTTGGATCCCGCAATCTGACTCTTTTTTTTTTTTGCCTTTTTCGTTTTTTCATTCGTTTCAGTTTCGGTGAGTATACGATATGGGTACTTTGGGGATTCCCGTATGGTTCTTGGACCAAGTTCATCTCGTTTGATGGTGGCAAGCTCTGTGTTTGTAAAGCATGTTGAAGTGAGAAACCATGCTGGGGAAGGTGTTCTCTTATATGGGTTCTCTAAGAAGCCAGAATTGAGCTTGGAAAGGAATTGGAGCGCAACGAATTACATGATTGTTGCGTCTTATAGTCGCAAGGTATAGTGTGAATCTTCAAATTTTCAAATTTCAGCTTTTATAATGCATAAATTAATTGTTTGTTTCTTTCTAAGCTACAGGGGTTTTCCTTGTGGCTGAACAAGGGTTCAAGGATCCGTATGAAATGGGAAGCTCAGACAAGTACGTTGGATCAACTTAAAGTGATCATGGTTAAAGGTAACTTCGGCTTCTTAAATACTGTCGGAAGCAGTACTGAATTGGAAACTTGGCTTCGATAAATAGTAATCAGTAATAACATAAATTTTTGCAGGAGAAAGGAAGCGTGAGACGTTGCTGCCACAATTGGTTAGTTCATCTGGTGCCTTCAACCTCAGTGAACCGCTGGCAGGTATGCGTTTCTGTGCTTTCTCTGTTCTACACCCTTATTTTTGCACATTTTAGATTTCCCTTCTTGCTGAACTGCAGTGTTTTATTTTGTAAAGTTTTACGAACAATGCCTGAAGCTATTATATTATTTCAAGGAATACAGTGTCTAGTCTATAGTTCAGATCAATGGGATTTAATGTAATAGTTAGAAGATAACATCAGGAACCGTCAACAGAAATTAGTAAGGTCTTAGTTCGTACTTTATTTCAGTAGTGTAAATCAGTTATTTACGTTTGAAGAAACTATTGAAGAAGACAACCATAGCAGAAGAGTATGAGAAATCTATGATGAAGTTGGACTAAACTTTCACCCTACATACTTATGTTCAGGAAAAGAAGCTGAATACACAATTGAAGAGGATGACAGGTACTATGTTGGCCTCCTAAATACAAATCCAAGGAGCATCATAATGGCAATGAGTGTAAATGTCACGTCGAAGATGTATGATCTATCACAAGCCAAGACTATGAGCTCAACAGTGCAAGGCTCGTGCCGGCTGAAGCTACTATTCCCCAAGACCCAATACGTACTCCTGACGACACCCGACAACGTAAGACCCCTCCTTTAACAGCCTTTTTTGACTTTCCACCAACCTTGAGGTCCTTGACCATGACAAAGAATCAAAATCAATTGCAGGGGGATCTAGGTGGCTGGTACATTGAGCTATCTTTTGTTGCTCGTGTGATAACCTACGTCGTAATGTTAGGTGTGTTACTATAAAGCACATATCTTGATGTATGTTCGAATGCGTCTTGAGATGGATTTCAATACCATTCTTTTTGAGTCCTGCAGGATTTATCATTCTGCTGTTATTCATGGTGTTGAAATATCTCGGAGCTTGTGATGGTGACGCTAACATAGTAGAGACATCAGCAAGACAAATTGCTGAATCCGAACCCATCATGCCCCAGAAGACGATTCCTCGTACTTACGGGACCAATGACGAGGATGATGAAGAAAGATCATCTTGCAGCTCTTCAGAGGATTTATATGATGCGAAATTGTGCGTAATCTGTTATGATGATCAGCGCAACTGCTTTTTTATTCCTTGTGGACATTGTGCCACCTGCTATGAATGTGCCCAAAGGTGAATATGTAATATGATCATTAGCATTAATTTGGAGCCGTGAAGCAGTAGAATCTGATTGAGAATGAAATTTGCAGGATTATGGACGAGGACAACAAGATGTGTCCAATTTGTCGAAGGCTAATTCACAAAATAAGAAGATTGTTTACTCCTTGAAGAACTTGCTATGTTTACCTATGGTTTTCACTGGAATTTGATGTTATCAAGGAGAATCAGTGAGCAAATGGGCATTGATTCCTTTGCGGTTGAGTCAACTGTCCGATTGTGTGTGGGTGAGTCTCTGCAACGATGAAAGTTTCTGAACTTCTAGACTTCAAGTTTGTCTGTGGGCTGCATATTATTAGATTAGGAGTCGATGACTATTTGAGAAGATTTTTGCCTCTTTCATTCTTGTAGACTTTTTGTAAAGTTCTTAAAGATAAAGGCTGCGAGGTGGTCTTTCTGGTCTATGAGATCAGGTTCAGTCTCAGAATGATTACGCTAGGAAGTGTAGAGAAGTGGCAGTTCTCAAGCTACAGAGCACTTTCGGCTCGGAGCCTTGTAATATTGTCAGGCTCTATCTTGGTGTGTCATTGGTAAGTATAAGGTTTGTAATGCCAATTTAAGCCAAGATTATGGTCCTAGTTCAAGATTTATTGATCTATGATGAGATCAATACCTTCCTCGAGTCCTGAGATATATCAAACTCATCCCATTAGGAACAACTTCCATGCCTAACACCATACATCTATGGTGCTAATTCATATGGCAGTCATGAGTGATCCAAACTACAATTAAATGAGAAACACGAACTTATAAAATAAGACAAAGTTTTAAATGATTTTCACTTTCTAAAGTGAAAATTAGAATGAGAATTTAGTAAACTAAAGAAATGAAATAGATGAAAGATTAAACTATAATACCAATACTTTAGATAGACTATATGGCGAACCAAAAATAAAAGATTCGGTTCTAGATCTATTTGCAACAATAAAAACCACGAGAAATTTTGCACGCTGTAATTCGTTGGTTGTAATATTATGTTAGTTTGTGTTTCTTTAGACCTTAATGTGCTAATTTATCTAATATGGTTATAATAAAAAAAGGGAATAACAGAATATATTGTATAAAATATTTTGAGATTTTTAATTTTAGTACCAAATTTTTTTAAATTTTCAATTAAGTAAATAATGTTTCAAAACCTTAACAGCGAAATTTAAAATGTAAGTTTTGTTAATTTTTACTAATGTAGCTTACGGAACTACCTTTGCCATAATTCTTACTCTATACCTCATAACCTATTGAAGTAAATCACACGATAGTATAGACTTAATATATGATATACAAAACGCACAGAGAATTATGTATCCATTGTTGAAAACAATCCCTTTTAAAAAAACTTTTTTAAAAAACAAAACTTGCTTTCTCAAACAATTGAAAAACAGTATTATGAAGTATTTCAATTTGCTTCTAAGTATTTATATCAACAACAAAAATTAAAAGTTGAGAGTTAAGAGATGAGAATCGTCACAACAATTTTATATTGGTTCACCCCAAATCGTGGGCTACGTCCAGTTCTTAGAATCTTTTCTGAGATTTTACTATATTTCTCAAAGATGCAAGTATTATTTTCTCCGATCCTCTTCAGGTCTCTTACAACAAGTATTATTTTTGACTTAGCCTCTTCAGGCTATCAATTTTCTTCCTTCTACTGAAAGATGTTTCGAGCTTTGTTACAGACAATAGTAGCTGTAAGTTTAGCACAATACAATTTCTAGCATTTTGAAAATCACTGACAAAATCACTAACTTTTTTTCAGTCTTCAATTTCGACTCGTATTTATAATATTTGTCTTCAACCGCATCTTGATAACTGCTTATTTCTTCTTGTTTCTTGATCTTTGAAGAAATAGTTATTCAGTTGAGTTCTGTAACTAATTCAAGCTGATTGTTCATCCGACGTAGTATTAGGTCTTCGTCTTTGATTTTTTTCATCTCATATTCTGCTTTCCGCTTGCGTCTCATTTCTATCGTCTCATTTTTGGCTTACGTCTCATTTTCTGCTTGCGTCTAATTTTTCTATCGTCTCATTTTTGCGTCTCATTTTTGTTTTTTGCTTGTCTCATTTTTTGCATCTCATTTTCGTCTTCTGCTTGTGTTTCATTTCTTTTGCGTCTCATTTTTTGCGTCTCATTTTTGCGTCTCATTTCCGTCTTCTGCTTGCGTCTCATTTCCATCTTCTACTTGTGTCTCATTTTTTGCACCTCATTTCTGTCTTCTGCTTGCGTCTCATTTTTGTTGCGTCTCATTTTGCTTGCGTCTTATTTTGCTTGCGCTCTTTTCCTTCTTGCATCTTGCGTCTCATTTTTCTTCTTGCGTCTTACGTCTCATTTTTGTATCTGCTTTGCGTCTCATTTCTATCTTTATTATTTGGTTTTTATCAAAATTATTTATCGTAAAGTCATTTTGACATAACACCTATAATCCCTATAACTTACCCATTTTATGTCAAAATAAACTGCACCATAACTATCATCTCCAATATATCATTTTATCCATTTTGTTGTCTTCTAAATAACCCTTCTCTTTGTCATATGGATCTAACTCAATTACCATACTACATTTGATTTTGCTTCTCTCAATAATTATTTTTATTTTTATTTTTACATAAGAAAATCAATCAATTTTTGGGATTTCATCTTTAATAGAATATTAATTCCAAAGATTTAAGGCTAATTGTTGTGAGATTTAACATTAGAGTTGGCTATCTATGTTTCTGCCTTCTATGCGTTCTTTCAATTGTGTTGTTCTTGCATAAGTCGTGACATTCTTTATATTTCTTCTTAGGTATGATCGGTTGAAGAAGGGGTGCAACATTCATTTCACACACACATACTTGATTTCTAGGAATTGGTAAGCTTTTTAACTTGATTTTGATTACTTTTCTTTTTAAAAGTTTGTGTTCAACTAATAGTTTGTTTTGTGGTTCAAATTCTTTCACTTTCATATGTTCTTTTTTGTATAATGATTAAATGATAAACTATTAGTGAACATGATAATATAGACAAGTTTTAGATTTTGTAAAAATTCTTCAATTTGTATATGCTCAACATGTAACTGCAGTTAGCCAGAAGTACTTTTTAAAATAAACTCTTTTTGTTCATTAACCTTGATTTTTTAGTAAGATATTCAATAGTCTTGATTAATATGATTAGAGGTAAACTTTTATCACAACTTTAATTTACCAATATATTATGCCAAACTATAATGTATTATTTACTATAATTGTGAAATAAAGCTTATTTTACAAATATAATATATGGACAATATTGGAGGTATTTGTTTGTCTTAGATAAGTTAAGATTAGGACCCAAAAAATTTTACGCATTAACTATGTTTTGTTTCCTATACCAATTGATAAAAAAACTTCCATTTTGATGCACAAAATTAATTAATTTTCCCCAGTTAAGATCCATTTGATTCTTAGCCTTTGAACTCTAGAATAAACTTCTTATCGTGTTATAATCTTTGATACAGTTAGTTTAGATTGAGCACACTAAGTTAAAAAATAGATGCAAGTTTGACAAATGGGTTGGATGAAGATTTTGTTTTTGTTTTTTGTTTTTGTGATTTAATGGTTGTTATACTGAGAAAAATCTTAGAAGATGCTTTGTTTCGTTTGCTTGATGTAGAGTGAGTTATCTCTTAGTTTTATGGTTTCATATTTTTCAAATTTTTATTCTCAATACTATCTTTTTTCATTAGTTATTTAATTTTAGTATCAAAGTTGTTGGTTCTTTTAGTGGGTTGATCTTTTAATGTACGAAAGAGCTTTGACTATCATACCTAACCTGTTGAAAAAGGTTAGCAAGCTAGAAGAGCAAAAAACTTTAAAGTTAAAAATTAAAATATTAAGTATTATATTATTAATGGTTGCTAATAAAAATCACTATGATTAGATGTGGAAGTTTAAGATGGAACTTTAGCTTTTTTATGGAGAGGAAAAAAGGAATGGATTGAGGAGAGAAGCATGTATAAGGAACTTAAGCTGGTAGCCTTTCAGATTTTCTATTTCTAACATTATTCTTTTTTAACTTCATACATCCTTTCTATATTTATTTTTTTATTAATGAGCTATTAACACATTTAGTTCTCATAAATTATTGGTGTTCTTTATAAAATTGAACTCACTTCTTTCATCAATAGCAAGTTTATGAAGTGCTTCTTTGAATTTGTTAGAATCATCAAAAAACACCAAGCTCAAACTCATTATTTTTTTTAATGAAGGTTGAATCCATGAAATCTTGATTTGTATCTTAACCATTTATCTATATATGAACTTACTTTTTCAGTTACGAAGGAAACTTCATGCTTATATTGTCCTTTGAATCAAGTAATTTTCAATTGTCATATGATTCAAAGTATTCTATCATATTTTAGCTTAACCTTCCATTGTCTCACAATGATATTTCATAAAATAAGAGGCATTGAAAAGCTTTGTTTCATTTAGTGAAAAAGTTTCTAAGGGGATAAAATAGTTGTTAAACTAAAGGAGAAGTAACATCCTGTCACTGATGGGATGGGTACAGTTCATTTCATATACATATTTGGCATGTGCATACATGATTTAGTTATGTATAATTGGCAATGATTGTACTGGTATTCGTACGTACATACATGTATGACATATTTCCGGTTTGATTTTGGATAACTTGGATTTGGAGATGATTAGGGCAAGTGTGATATGTAAGTTAAATTAGGCTCGAGAATTGAATTTGAGTTAGAAACGAGATTTAGGAAATTGAATTATGAAATTGAAGTATATGATTATGAGTTTTTTTAAACTGATTTGACTGCTCTAGCATACCACCCTCGTGAGGCACGGGCTTGGATATCACCACCGATATCGGGTTCGGGTCTTGCGGGAGTGGGATGCTACATAATCTCTCCTTACATTCATCTTTTGATTTTAGAGTTCCAGAGGAAGTTTAGTCGAGTAATCTTGTTGACTAATCTAATTTAAGAGTTTTTGGATGTCCTGCATATGCACATCTTAATCATGGCAAACTAGTACCGAAAGCTAACAATTGTATATTTCTTAGTTATGCTTCTAAATGCAAAGGATATCGTTTATGGTGTACTGATCCTGAGTCACGTAAAGTCATTCTTAGCAGAGATGTGACATTTAATGAATATGTGTTAATTTCTTCTGGAAAAGATTCTGGTTCTTCTATTGGTACAGGTGGTCGGTAGGATATCGGTGAGAAGGTAGAGTTAAAGATGAGATCGTCTTCTCCTCCTAATATTGATGCTCCTAGTTTTTCCACTACTTAGTCTAGTGATGTTGATGAAATCTATGATGTCTCTAATACCACTTCTCCTATTCTGCCTCAACAGGAGCACTTTATTGCCTGAGATCGTCCAAGGAAAATTATTTGGAAGCTTGCTAGATACACTGATGATGATGACCATTTGGTTGCTTATGCACTCTCAATTGCACAAGAAATTCCTAAAGGTGTTGAACCTTCATTTTATTCTAAAGTTATTTCTTGTGTTGATTCATCTAAGTGGCTAGTGGCAATGAATGAAGAAATTGGAAGTCTTCATAAGAACAATACTTGGGATTTATGTGAGCTTTCTAAAGGCAAATGACCTTGAGTTGTAAATGAATCTACAAGAAGAAATATGGCATCCCCGAAGTTGAAAAAGCAAGGTAAAATGTGTGTTTTGTTGTTCGGGGCTTTGAACAAAAGAAAGGTATTGATTTTAATGAAATGTTCTCTCCTATTTTTTATCATAACTCCATTCATATGCTTCTTGCTTTTATTACTCTGTTTGATTGGGAGTTGGAGCAACTTGATATGAAAACTGTTTTTCTATATAGAGAACTCGAGGAAGAGATTTACATTAAGCACTTTCAGGGTTTTGTTGTTCCTGTTAAGAAGCATTGTGGTTGTTGCTTAAATAAATCTCTTTATAAGCTTAAGCAAGCTCCAAAACAGTGGCACAAAAGGTTTAATACCTTTATGATCAGGAAAGCCTTTACCAAATGCCAATATAACAATTGCATCTATTTTTGACAATATGCATATGGGTCTTTTGTTTACTTGTTGCTAGATGTTGATGACATGTTCATTACTTCTTGTGACAAGTATTTGATCGAAAATTTGAAATCTTAACTCAATAAGGAGTTTGAAATGAAAGACCTCGATACGGTGAAAAAGATTATCGGCACAGATATACAAAGTGATCGATAGATTGGGAAGTTGTTTCTATCTCAAAAGAACTATACATAGAAAATTCTTGACATATTTAACATGGGTTATCGCAAGCCTGTCTTGACTCCTCTTGCCACCAATTTCAAGCTGTCATATGATCTTTGTCTAAAGACAGAGGAAGAAGTGGAATGTTGAACGTTCCATATTCTATGTTGTTGGTAATCTCATGTATGTCATGGTTTGAAATAGACCTTATCTAGCATATGTGGTTAGCATGGTAAGCCATTTTATGCACAATCCTGGCAAGGTTTAATAGGATGCTGTTAAATGGATCCTTCGATATTTGAAAGGTTCTTCTAATCTTGGCTTGGTGTTTGATAGGAGCAAGGCAACATTTAATACTGTTGTCAATTTTGTGGACTCTGATCACGGTGGTGACCTTGATAGACAAAGGTGTTAGTGAATATATAAAATAAATTAAGTTGGCCTCACACAATAGCTTAAGTTAAGTGATTGTTTCACCACAATAGCTTAAGTTGTTATGCGAGGTCAACTTAATTGATTTTATATATTCACTAACGCACCCTCTCAAGTGAAAGCCATTTAGATTTGAAACTTGCACAGGCTCACTCTACCTTGTGTTGAATAATAGGTGGGTGGTAGGATTTGAACTCACGACCACTTGGTCACAAATTCTCTAATACCATATTAAGTGACTGTTTCATCACAATAGCTTAAGTTGTTGTGTGAGGCTAACTTAATTGATTTTATATATTAACTAACAAAAGGTCTCTCTCTATTACACCTCCACTTTATGTTATGGTAATATGAATCGGAAAACATCACTGCAATCTATAGTGGCTTTGTCCACTAAGAAGGCAAAGTACATTGTAGTTATAGAAGGTGTAAAGGAGACTACTTGGTTGTGGGGTTTTATTATCAAGCTTGGTGTGACACAGGATACTACTGTTGTGTGTTCAGGTAGCCAGAGTATTACTCATCTTACTAACAATGATGCCTACTATTCCAAAATTGAGCATATTAGCGTAAAGTACCACTACATCAGAGACACTGTTGTGGATGGAGAAATTATTCTAAAGAAAGTTCCCACGTCTGACACCCTACGGATATTTTGACTAAGCCATTACATATCATTAAGTTTGAGCATTGTTTGCATTTAGTCTATGTTCACAGCATTTGATTACACTTCAAAGTTTTATATGGTTATGAGTAACTCGTTGAATTTGAGCCAAGGTGGAGATTGTTGAGCTAGTGGCCCAAATTCCTCTACAACAACCTAAATAAATAAATTTGTAGATACAAATGTTAGCTTATTTGCTAAGGAATTTAAGGTCAAACTTCTTAAGCCAAGCATTTAATGCTCAAATTACTGCAATGCTTTTTTATGGAACAACACAACCATTTTTGTCGACTTTGAAAACAAATTGTTTTATGGTGCAAGATAAAGGCAGTTTTGAGAATTATAAATACATCTTGAGCCTTTTTTTTTTATGCATGAAAGTCGAGATACTTAGCAAAATTTGAGAGTTTATTTTCACCAATATTAACTCAAATCTATAGTCACTTTTATTTTAGGAGAGAGATTTATTTTATGAATATTATACACAAAAATTTATACACTACAAGAAAAGCAAGAATTAGCGACGAAAATTACCGACGAAAAATGTACCGTTTCAAATTACCGACAAAAGTGCATTTCCGTAGGTAAAATTGACAAGAAAATTTTGTTTAGCGACGGTACTAATATTCGTTGCTAAATATAGAGGGAAATTATCCCGACAAATTTTGTGATGGACTTTAGCGACGGAAAATATACCGTAACAAATTACCGACGAAAAATCCATTTCCGTAGGTAAATTTGATCAGAAAAGATTTAGCGACGGTATAAGATATCCGTCGGTAAAAAGTTGAAAATTATTGGTGAAATAAAAAAATATTGAATTTATCTACGAAAATTTTCGTCGGTAAATTCCGTCGGTAAAATTTCTTTAAATTTAAACTTACCCGACATTTCTCCCCCACATGTGTCTTTTTCTTCCTTCTTCCAGCATCTCCTCTTCGATCGGCTTCTTCTGTCCGGTGTCTCTGTTGTGGACTTCTTTTCTGCTCGTCGGTGTTGTCTTCTCCAGCCATTGTCATCGTGTCCTTCGATGGAGGTATTTTTGCAACTATCATCATGTGTTTTTTCGTATATTGGATGAAAGTTAATTTGGGTATTTGATTACATTCATTTATTTGTATATTTTATGATTGAAAAACAACTTTAAGATATAAATGTTAGTGATAAAAGGGACAAGATATGATTTTAATTGTGATGTTGGGATAAATTTCACATGAATGTAAAATATTTGATGAAATCTTTGTTCTTTGAAAAAATAATTTCAGTTCTTAGTATAAATTATTTTATTAACTTTTGCACAAGAACCATAATATAATAAGTAATGCGATTGGTATGAAGAGATTTAGCAAAGTTCTTTCCACGGTGGCTTCCAGAGAAACTGAACATTTTGCAAGTAAATTTTAAAAAATAATTTTTAGTAAATTTACCGACGGAAAATCTATTTCCATAGGTAAACTATATTGGATTTACTGACGGAAATTATGTTTTCATAGGTAATTACCGACGGAAAAATCAAATATGTTGATAATTTTCTAACAGAAAAATTTTCCCCTTTAGTAAATTTACAGACCGAACATAATTTTCTGTCGGTAAATTTACCGACGGTATAAAAATTTCGTTGGTAAATTTACCGACGACCGTATTTTCAACGTCTTTTTTCATTAGTAAATTTCATCGCTAAATAAGCTTACCGATAAAATGTGTACAAATTCCGTTGATAATTTATGTCGCTAAACTTCATTTTTCTTGTAGTGATATCCTCGTTGTACTTAGAGGATTTAATTTGTACTCTTCTCCGTTAGAGTTAATTTAATTGCTCATTGTCATCTATATAATTAGCTCAACTTAGGTAAACCACGTAAATACTTATATCTCACTGTTATTACTATTCTTGCCGAAATTTGTTTTACTTCTCGCTTATCTTGATGTCGATACTGATTCCACTCTCACCTCATGCCTACACAATGTATTATACCTAGAACATTTACTTTCCTTTCTTAAACCTTAGCTCACTTTATAAATAGGAATGTGCTATTCTATTGTAAAATACCACAGAAACATATCAATCCAGATTCGATTATCCACTGTTCTCCACTAGTTCCCTCGTATACTTCTTGGTGTGGCTCGTATAGTCTGATGTACGATCCGCGACACAAAGTGAAAAGAAGCTAATGCCATGAAACCCCAGCCACGGAATCCCAAATTTGCAAGCAGAATCAGTACCCAAGGAAGAAACATATCAGCAACAAGACAGTCAGGATTGCGTGCTTTCAGGAGGTCTTCAGGAGATTTTTAAGGCCGCATAACTGTGGCTACAAAAAAGTTGCCCATTAGATCATTTTCTGGAAAATGATAGTGTCGAGGTTCTAGCATCCTTCAGGCAAACCTGCCTCAAAGGAAGGGATTTTGAGGATTTCAACGTCGATGCCCAGCCAAGAGCTTTTGGTCCTTTGGATTGTTTCCGAAAAGAATGGTGCATTTAGAGGTGGCGTTTAGGCCTCGCGAAGCAAATAACTTCGCCATGAGCCATGAAAGGAAAGAAATATACATGCAACTGAAGAGCAAAACTAACCATTATGGACTTACCACTAGATAGAATATGAAAAAGGACTTTGAACCTTGATAAATAGCAACAAGTTCTAAAGCAGCAAGAGTTGATGAGGACAATGCGGGAAATATGAACAAAAAAAGAATATGATTAGGGTATTTATACAGTAGCAATGGAAACCTGAGTTTGATAGAGTGATGATTGATGAATATGAAGGCCATAATGAGTGATACGTGGAGCAATAATAAATTGACTAATAAGATAATATATTTTAAATAAATTAAAAATAAATTAATAATCAAGAGTTAAATAATTTATGATGAACTCTTAGGTTTTGTTTGATAATAAGTAACGAAGGAATTAGAAAAAATGTAAATAAGAATGGAAAATAAAAATCAAAATAGGAATAAAATTATTGATTATAAGTGTTTGGTATGATATTAAACAAAGTTAATAGTTATGTTAATATTTGTTATTAAATATTAAAATGATAATAAGAAAAAATATATACTCATATTTAGTTATTATATGATTTATTTTATAAATAATTGATTAAAATATTTTATATTTTATAAATAATTAATCAAGAAATTTAATGATTTATAAAATTATTAATTTTTAGATTATTATGAAAGATGTTTATGTAAGGATAAAAAATCAATAAAAATTATTTTGATGTTAATATTCTTATAAGAATTAATATCTCAATAACATTTTAATAATATTATAATAATTTCTCTTATCTCATATATATATTGGTTAACTAACTTCTAAAAGTTAAGCAATAAATGTTGGTTATAAATAAGACCTTAATGTATAACAAAGGAATTATGTGACCTTTTGAGACGGTTTGCGGTTATAGTTAAGGTGATAATATTGTAATCATAAGAACTACCGTCTGACGGTTAGTAAGGAAAACTATAATTCTCAGGGGTCATTATTCATGTCTCTACTGACTATTTGGCCTTTTCTGGTGCAAATGTCTTCTTGCACAACATATTGCAATATGACAATTCTCACTATTTTAAGGTTTGACTTATGCAACAATTTTCATATTATATTAGATGGAAAGTCGTGAGCTGAGGCACACATTAAATAATGTCACCTAAGTCTGACAGGAAAAGTTATTAAGAAAACAACTCATAACCAATAATAAATAATATACATCTCAACAAGAATGCTGTCACAAAGTTTTTGTATAAGATTTTCCAATTTGACTATAATGTGAACCACAGACGGAGTTAGTTGGGGCTAGGGATGACAATGGGTAGGGTTCGGTTCGGGTATTACTCTACCAATATTCATATCCATTTTTTATAACTCAACCCATATCTATATCCATATCTATCGGTTTTTACGATTTACTATCCATATCCAAATCTATTGGATTGTTCGGGTTTTTGGATATCTATCGGATTATATAGTACATAAAAATATAACTTCTAAATTGAAAATATGAAGAACAAATTTTTGCGAACGCTTTAAATCAAAATTAATTTAATAATAATAAGTCAAGATTTTGATTTGTATGACTTAAAAAAATCATAAAATTGAAATAATAAAAATCATAATGTCCAGTGCAAAGACAAGTAGATAACATATATTTTTCACAATCAATAACTAAAAAAAAACTAAAACATCCAAAACTTCAAACTGTCTTTGCGTGAACTCCACAGCATTCAAAACTCCATCTCCATATCATTTACATTATTATCATCCTATAAGAAAATAAAAAATGTTAACAAATAAAGTCAAAATATAAGTTAATTTAATATTTTAAGTAAAAATAAATAAATGATGAGAAATAAAATGAATTACCAAATCAATCATTTCA
>JANJEY010000006.1:9072718-9087157 GCA_024703695.1 Erythroxylum cataractarum
CTATGAATAAATGCATATGCAATAAACCTGTTCCTCTATAATTAGAGGCCAGTAACATGCTCAATCAGTGAATGCAAAGAAACCTATCAGTCTAACTCAATATTACCATAATGCCCTTACTAACAGTAACGGGATGTTACATAAGCACACAATCATGATATCTCCTTGTTTGTTTTTCTTCATGTACAACGTACGCTCATACGGGCTTTTCACAAATCAGTTCATTTGAAAGTACTCATCTATTCTTGTATTCCAAGCCCTCAGAGCTTGCTTCAATCCATAAAGAGCTTTCTTCAGTTTGTAGACTTTGTCTTCCTGACCTTTTTTGACATATCCAGATGGTTGTTGGATATAAACTTCTTCTTTTAAGTAGTCATTCAAAAAAGCTGACTTCACATCCATTTGGTAAATCTTCCACTTGTTTTGTGCTGCAAGTGCTTTGAAAATTTTGATTGTATCATTTCTTGGGACTGGAGCAAATACTTCTTCATAATCAATTCCATATTTCTATTTATAACCTTTTGCGACTAACCTTGCCTGATATCTTTCCACCTTTCTTTCTTGATTAGTTCTTGTCTTATATACCCACTTGACTCCAATTGGTTTATATCCCTTTGGAAGGCTAGTCAATTTCTATGTATCATTTCTTTGGATGGCACCAATTTCTTCATTCATTGCTTCTTCCCACTTTTTTTCTCCAACGACTTCTTCGTATGTCATCGGATCACATACAGTCGTTAAACAAAACAATGAATAGTCAGATGATTCTATTCGTTCAGTAGTATCATAGAGATCACTAAGATTTCTTGTTTTAATTGGTGCTCTCCCTGAATTATTGTTGGTGTTACTACTTGGTGTTGACGATGTCGATGCAGGTGTTGTTGGTAGACTTTGTGGAGGAGAATGATTATCTTGTTGTTCTTGTAAATCTAGGTCACCATCATCTTTATCATCAAAAAACAATCCTTGAATGTTCTTTTCTTCTTTGCTCCATCTCCAGTAGTTTGCTTCATAGAACTTAACATCTCTTGAGATGATTACCTTCTTGGTTAAGGGGTTGTACAATTTATATGCTTTACTCCTATTGTTTTAGCCAATGAAAATGCATTTCTCCCATTTATCATCCAACTTCTTTCTTTTTTGGTCAAGAATATGGGCATATG
Organism: Erythroxylum cataractarum; assembly: GCA_024703695.1. Classification (NCBI taxonomy): domain Eukaryota; kingdom Viridiplantae; phylum Streptophyta; class Magnoliopsida; order Malpighiales; family Erythroxylaceae; genus Erythroxylum; species Erythroxylum cataractarum. Next base: position 9,073,882 of record JANJEY010000006.1, read on the forward strand.
CAATCCTCCCAAAAATCCTAAGATGTCCAACACCTAGTTTGCTTCCACTCCACGCTTCATTAGGTGTCATAAATTTAACGCTTTTTGTTGGACACCGATTCAACAAATAGACTATACATACAATTGCTTCAGCCCACAAATTCTTTGGTAAATGCTTTTCTTTCAACATGCTCCTTTCCATATTAAGAATTGTATGATTCTTTCTTTCAGCTAAACCATTTTGTTGTGATGTATATCTTGTTGTCATCTGATGAATGACTCCATGCTTCTTATAATAATTCCCGAACAATTTTGGGGTGTACTCGCCTCCTCTTTCAAATCTGAGTATCTTCATATATTGTCCACTTTGTTTTTCGACCATCTCTTTGAACTCTTTAAACTTACCAAGAGCCTATGATTTTTCTTTCAAAATATACACCCAACATTTTCTACTAAAATCATCAATAAAAGTTAAATAGGACCAATTTCCTCCAGCTGATGGCACGTTAAATGGACCAACAATATCTGTGTGGACAATCTCTAGTGACCTTCTAGCTCTCTATGATTCTCCAATTTCAAATTGTTGTCTGTGTTGCTTTCCTTTGATGTAGGCTTCACTTAATTGCTTTGGTTGATCAACTTTTGGTAATCCGTTAGCCTTCTTTGACTTTAATAATAATTTTAGTCCTGTAAAATTGAGATGACTGGATCTCAAATGCCATAACCAAGATTCATCTTTGATGACTGACTTCATGCAATTTATCAACTCATTTTGTACGTCAAGTGTGAAAAGACAATTCTTCGTCATCTTTATTCTTACTATCGATTCTCCCTTCAGGTTCCAGATGGTGAGATATCCATTTTTCAATAATATAACGTATTTCTTTTCTTAGAGTTGATCGAGGCTGATGATGTTGCTTTTCAAAGTAGGCACATAATAGATATCAGTAATATATGTCTTTTCTCCACTTTTCAAGGTAATTGAAAATTTTCCTTTGCCTCTGATCGGAATTTTTGTTGAATCACCGAATGTAACTTCACCACGAACTGTCTCATCCATGTTTGTGAACAACTCTTTCTGACCACACATATGGTTGCTGGCACTAGTGCCCAGATACCAAACATTATTATTGCTTTACTCATTGACTGGTAAAGTGAGAAGCATAACATCATTATCTTTTTTGTCTTCTGCTGCTACAAAGTGACTTCTTTCTTGTACCTCAAGATTTGATTTGCTCTCATAACTAAAATGATCATATTTATTGCAATTATAATACTGCACTTTAGATTTATCTCTTCTTTGTCAAAATTTGCCTCGTCCCCTGTCTCTATAACCTCTTCCATGACCATATGTCTGATTTCCTTCATTTGTATTTTCTCTTTCAAAAAATTGTCTACCATGTCCACGTCCACCTCGGTTGCTCCATCGACCATGTCCCATTTGATACCCACCTCTGTAGCCAACTTGACTTCCTTTTTCTTGTCTTTCGCTACTGCTTGCTTTAGTTTCACCGATTGATAATTTGCTTTGCAAAACTTTCTCCAATCACCAGTATTATCATTTTGATTCATTCTTTGCTCATGTGCTTGGAGAGAATTAACGAGTTCATCAATCGAAAGTTTTGACAAATATTTCGATTCTTTACTTGCGACGACAATGTAATCAAATTTGTGTGTAAGTGAACACAAAAGCTTTTCCATTACATGAACATCGTCTAGAGGTTCACTGTTTCTTTTCATTTCATTAGCCACCGTTTTCAAACGAGTGACATAATCACCAATATTTTCTGATCGTTGCATTTTTAGCATCTCGAACTCAGCTTTGAATGATTGAAGATGTACCTTTTTAGCTTTTTCGATTCCTTGGAAAGATTTCTGTAGAATCTCACATGCTACTTTTGAAGTCTTTGCGTCTGAAATTTTCTTGAACATGGGTTCATCAACACCTTGAAAGATAAAGAACAACGCCTTCTTGTCTTTTTTCCGATTTTCTTTTAATGTCTTTTTCTCGACATCTGATAAGGCCGCTTTGGCAACTGCATCTACAGGATCGGTATATCCATCATCGACAATATCCCATAAATTATAAGAACCAAGCATCACTCTCATCTGGATGCTCCAATTCCCATAATTTGTCTTTGCCAATTTCGGAACTTGAGGTTGGATCAAGTTAGTCATTGCTTTACTAATTCACAATCAAGCGAACATGACTCTGATACCACTTGTTGGAAGCTTTGATGGGCTCCAAGTAAAAGAACTTTCACAATATATGTATTTGTATTGATAACAAAGTTTATGAGTACAAAGGACACATACAAGATACAAATATTTCTCTCTAAGTGCTACCACACTTTTCCTCTCAAACTTTCTTTTTGATAAAGAGCTACAGCTCTCCAAACATTTCTTTTCTCAAATACTCTTTATTTTTTTTTCTATATCTATAAATGGTTACAAGAAGACATATATATAGACATGCTAAAGGACTTCAAATACAATTTGGTCATTTCTTACATTAATTAACTCATTCTTATCTTTAAGACTTCAAACACAATTTGACTACTTCTTTGACTCATCCTTATTCACAAGACTTCAAATTCAATTTGATCACTTCTTTGACACATCAAGTAATTCATCCTTATCTATAAGACCTCAAATACAATTTGACAACTGCTTTGACTCATCAAGTAACTCATCCTTATCCATAATAAAGGAGGGTTTGTATTTTCTAACAAATAGAATATCTTGATAATATATTATTTTCTTTCGGGTTCATTTTCCAACCCTTCTTTCTCTTTTCTTTTTTATGCAAGCGTGACTTGATTAACTTGAATAAATATCAGTAGTGTAAAGTCAATGGATTGAGAAGCGCAACCAAAGAGGATCAACAAGTCATTGCAATTTTGGAACCTCCTCTTTTTTTAATTCTGTAAAGTTTCAATTATTTGTCCACGATGCATATAATATATTAGTGTGATAAATCATCAGGTTGCTTCAAGATTTGGCTAAGCTAGCGGGAAGCGAGGACATAGATGCGACTACGAAAAGGAGAATCCAGAATTCAGGGGAAATCAAGCTCTTTTTTTGTGACCCTTTCACCCTTCTTGGCGAAATAGCAAATAAATGGGTGGCTGAGCGTTGTTGTTGATTCTATATCCCCTTATTCTCTTCATGGAAGCCTCTCTCTGTTACTACTTCCTGCTCTTCCTGTTATTATTTTTCCTTACAAAACGAGTTTTCCAAAAGACAAGGAACCTACCACCAAGTCCTGGTCTCTCCCTACCCATTATTGGCCATCTCTACCTGTTCAAGAAACCCCTCCATCGAACTTTTGCAGCTCTTTCCAACAAGTATGGGCCAATTCTCTACCTCCAATTCGGATCTCGGCCGGTTGTCCTCGTATCGTCCCCTGCTTTCGTAGAGGAATGTTTTACTAAAAACGATGTGATCTTCGCAAACCGGCCTAGACTACTGGCCGGAGAGTATCTGGGGTATGGTTATACGACTCTTGTATGGGCCTCGTATGGTCAACACTGGCGCAACTTGAGACGCATAGCTTCTTCAGAAATCTTATCATCCAATCGCCTTCAGATGTTCCATTATATTCGTGTGGATGAGGTCAGATCTTTGCTTCGCAGGCTTTTTAGAGGGTCAGTCAACGGGGAATTCATGACTGTCAGCATGAAGTCGATGTTTTTTGAGCTGACACTTAACGTGATGATGAGGATGATTGCTGGAAAGAGTTATTATGGAGAGAATTCGGTGGAAATGGATGAACAGAAGAGGTTTAAAGAAATTCTGAGGGAGACCTTTCTCTTAAGTGGTGCCACCAATATTGTAGATTTCATGCCGCTTTTGAAGTGGATTGGACCTAACAAGCTTGCAAAGAGGTTGGAAATATTGCAAAGGAAGAGGGACGGACTCATGCAAGAACTGATTGACGAACGTAGGATGAAAAACAAGGGTAACTCTGAATCAGAACAGGCAAGCAAAACCATGATCGATGTCCTGTTGGCCCTGAAGGAAACGGATCCTGAATACTTTACAGATGAGATAATAAGAGGCATGATGCAGGTATGTTGTCCGTCTTAACTATGCCAAACTTGTTACCTTCTGAAGATGAATTTTGTCTAAACACAACCAGACTTGTAATTCCTTTGCTGGATATGGTGACATATTAATCCTGTGGTCAATGTTTTCTTCGAGTACTAATTTGCGGCACAAAATATGGAACCGGCGATATTTGAGAAATTGACAAGGAGTGGTTGACGTTTGAATCTAGGTGATGTTATCGGCTGGGACCGACACTTCAGCTGCAACTATGGAATGGACTTTATCAGTACTGTTAAACAATCCTGAGGCCCTACTGAAAGCCCAAAAACAAATAGACACGCAAGTTGGTCAGAGCAAGCTCATAGAAGAACCAGACCTACCGAAACTTCCCTATCTCGACGCTATCCTTAAAGAGACACTTCGAATGTACCCTGTTGCACCATTGCTGGTGCCTCATGAGTCATCAGAGGAGTGCACAATCGGAGGCTTTCGTGTCCCAAGAGGTACAATGTTGTTGGTGAACTTGTGGGCTATACACAACGACCCTAACTTGTGGGAGGATCCCATAAAGTTCAAGCCAGAGAGATTCCTAGATGAAGAGGGAAAAGGGTATGGTTTCAACTTGTTACCATTCGGGGCAGGAAGGAGAGGCTGTCCGGGGGAAGGTATGGCCACAAGGGTAATTGGGTTGGCCTTAGGGTCTCTAATTCAGTGTTTTGAATGGAAGGTAGCTAATGACCAGCCAGTGGACATGGCTGAAGGGAGTGGGCTCACCATGCCCAAGGTTAACCCATTGTTGGCTAAATGTAGACCGCGAACAAGCATGTTGAGCCTCCTTTCTCAAATCTAATCGTTTTTGTTGAAGTAAAGATGCTCTTTACTAAATTTGTAACAAAAAAACGTCGTGTTCTTTAATGTTTGGTTTACTTTAATTTGTCACTTGCTGGCAAATTTTTATCTTTCTCCTGTGTTTATTTCCTCATGTGTTATGAGACATTTGTGTATCTCATGTAGTTTCATCTCTTCTATTTCTCATCTTTGTCTTTTTTGAAAAGAGAGAATAGCTATTATCTCGAGGAATAATGATCCAAGATACAATCAGGCATATCAATTCACACCTGAAAGCAACTATGGAGAACAGACGCCAGAGCAAGAGAATGGGCTCCCTTATTCCCCGAACGCCTAATTCAAGATGCAGATATATTGTCTCTAATGCATAAAATATCCTTATAGTCTGAAATTATAAGACCAAAATAGGAAAAATCCAAAAACCTGAAGTTCAAAGCGTAGATAAGGAGTTGACTATCAATAAAAATAAAACCTGCTTGTAGCATGCCATCACGAGCAAATAGCAAGCACTGCTAAAGAGCAAGCGCCTCCGCTATTGCAGGACCCCCATTGCCTTCCTCGTAGCCAGAAAGTGTTAATGAAAAGGAACCTTCTCCGTCTTTAAATAGAATGCCAAACCCAAGAAGGCTCGCATCTGCAAAGATCGAGCAATCAATGAAAGCCAACCAATGAGAGGATGGCATCATTACGGCTGTCGTCCGAAAACACAACGGTAGCTGGGGAGCCACAGTTAGGGGAGTGCCTACAGACATCAGCTTCTTGAAATCTAAATAGTAAAAATTAGCTTGAATATGAATATGGTGTGGCGTAACGCATTTATCATGCCATAGTTTTTCATTCCGTGCCAACCATAGCTTCCATGTTGGACCCCAAACTTTTCTCGAAAGTTAGAACTCTTACATGTGAAATGTTGGAAGTTAAGAGCTGGAAAATGTAGTTTGAAATATGTTCGTTGAGTATACTTCGATGTTTCAACCATAACTTTTTCTTCATTTATCCAAATAAGATGATTCTTGATTTAGATTAAACTAGAGAAATAGGGACACATTTTGTCTTATAAAATCGAGTTCTAATTTAGTCTTGAAGAATTTCAATTTTTGTATGGAAGTTGAGCACAAAATATTGTTTCAGCTTAAAAATAGTCTGAAAATGTTTAGGGTATAGCTTTTAGATTATGGAACCAAATTGAATAATTTTGGTATCATTAGAAAATTAAGACAATGGAGAACATTTTTTCTAGAAGAAAGTGTTATCGAATTCCTTCAATTACCTGATTAGCAAACGTCTGGAATTTTGGAAGGAGTTAGGTATGATTTGAATAATTTTGAGGTATTGATAGATTAATTATGTTATTTTGTTAATTTAATTAGCATTTTAATATGAGCAAGACTTTATGACATGGGTTAATTGAATTAAGGTAGTACGATGATATCAAGGGCAAAGTTGGCAAGTCACTTAAGCTTAAAAGACACAAGGCTTTAAGTGAAGGGCAAAGTAGGCTTTTTGGATCCATTAAGGGTATAAAAGAAAGAAATAAGGCTTGGCTTGCATTTGAGGAGGAAGAAAATGAAAATTAGAAGAGAGAAGAGGGAGAGAGAGTCTTGGAGAGAAGACAAGAAGAAGGAAAGAAGAAGAAGAAACAAGAAGAATTGTTCAAGGTAAGCTTTATTTCTCTTCTTGCTTTGACAGAGAAGGAGTTAGTAAGAGAAAAAGGTTTTTGTGTTGGGGATGAATGGAGAAAGAAGATGTTTTAAAGAGAATCTATTTGATTTTAGTGTTTCTAAGCTAGGTTTTGGGATTTTTAGCTGAGATGGATTATGGGTAGGTTAGGTTTGAGTTTGATTTGAGTTGATTTCATTTGTTGTGATTTTGAAGTTTTAGGGAGTTTTATTGAATTGGAATTGAATGAGAAATTGATTTGATTTAGGAAATCAAGAGAAACCTTATCCAAGAGCAAAAGGAAGGGAACCATTGAGTTTGGATTCTCAAGCAAGGAAATTCAAGGTAGGTTTCATGTTTATAATTGAATAATGAGCTAATAAAGTTTTTCCAAATCAAGAGAATAAAATGATTTTAATTACTTCATAAATGTGCATTTATTATTTTTAAATGATTTAAAGATTTTTCTTATATGTGTGTATATGTTTAATGGATTGGATTTGAATGTTATGAATGTGGAAAAATGCATTGTGATATATGTCATGTTATATGCCATTGAATTGTGTCATGGCATTTTGATCTGAATGGAAAGAAGAAAAAAAAATGAGAATATGAAAATGTATGGAAACACATTGAGCATAAATTTGATTGTGTTTAGGCGAGAGGAACCGTTTCGTAGTCATGTGCATGTCGACATAAAGCCTTATCTCGGCTGCCCGCTTGTGGCCCACGAGATCCGGAAAGAGGACTCGTTTTGTTCACGGTGTAAACTTCGGTTTCTCCATTTTGTTCCACGAAACCCTCGAGCCATTTGTTGTGTATTGCATCTGTGAATTGTCACATTGATGCATACATGATTTGTATTACTATGAATTGGTTGAGAACTATGCTTTTTCTTGAATTTAAAAAAAGTCTTCTATGACAAATGAGTAATTTCAATGGTTTTGCTTATTATCGATTATAAAATGTTACCCACGAGCTTCCAAGCTCACCCCCTTTTCATCCCATCTTTAGGTGAAAAGAATGAGATCGAGAAATCAAGAGTCATAGCATTATTTCGATTTTGTATATTTTTGTATTTAAAGTTAGATTTTGTAAAGGCAAGACTTTAGATGCATTTCGAGATCTATTGGGTTTTGCATCTTTTGTATTTTTGGATTTTGATATTGATGATGTATTGTGGCATGAGATACTATTAAAGCTTTGTAAACACTTATTTTATGATGTTAATAGAATATGATTTATGTATGGATCATGTGAGTCGAAATTCGTTATAATTGAAGAAGCTATCCTTTTGACTTAATGAATCTTGAACTTGAACTATTGTTATATATGTAAGTGAGTCACCATGAAAAAGAAAGATAGGAATGTTATGAATGATGAGATGTGGAATATAAAGAGTTGAATGAATTGTGATTGAGAGTTTGACGAATTCCAATTGGTAGTTGAAATCGTTATGAATGATATTGCAATAGAGGAAGTGAAATTGGGATAATTCTCAAGTTTTGCATGAGGGTAAAATGTGAGTGCTGTCTTCAAGGGCAATTATGGAATAATTTAGGATAAATTGGACCAAGTTGTCTTCATGGAAGTTGAAGATGATTTTTCTAACTTTCCAACGATATAAAGATTGTAACTTTTAGATATCAGAGTGGAAAGTTATGTTCATTACAAGTTGTGATGCCGTATAGGATGTGTGTATAGGACAACTATGGAGAATGATGTTTAATTGTGGTTTTGATTAATTAAATAGGATGAGAATTGAGAGTTTTATCCAATAAATTTGGTGTTTGAATTGATATGAAGTGATTTGGCACTAGAAGAGTTGGATTTGGGAAGTTTATGAGTGAATATGATGTTAGAATGGATGTAGGAAGCATTGGAGAGGCTTTGGAGAACCCCTATGTCCATTAGACATACTTTAGGTCCATTAAACGAACCTTCTCGGGTCAGAAAATGACCCCCAGCCTCACCAATGTCCGTTAAACGGATCTTCTCGGCCAAAAATGACTTCTAGCCTCGACAATGTCTGTACGGACATTCACGGCATAGCTACAATAAATTTTCATTTTGGACCCTTTTAGAGATAGAATCTCACTTTGTGTTCTTCATAAAAGTTGTAGATCTAGAAGTCTACTTTCAAATGCTCTAAAAAAAACTCAATCCAACATTGGTATAAAAAGTTATGCTAATTGTGCCAAGAGAGATATAGAATGATTAAGTACAAACACATGTTGGATTCTTTTAGCCATAACTTCCTCTCCGACCTCCGAATGAAGTGATTCTTAAAGCGATAGCTTCCTAACACATGTATATATCTCTCCGTAAAAATTGGAATCTTTTGGAGTTGATTTGAAAAATTTTGCATTAGAGAAGGTGAGGGCTCAGTTGGGAGGCCATGATTGAGGTACGAACATACTTTGGCTTTTCAAGCATAACTTCTTCTATAGAGTTACAATTGGGATAGTTCTTGCTTCAAATTAAACTAGAGACTTAGAACTACCATTTTTGTGAAGAAGTCAATTTGTGATTTTGGGATTGTCTGGTGTGGGCAAGCCACCTTTGTGAGATGACAGGGTTATCAGCTCAAGGCTTATGATTCCTGAATGATCATTGGACTCTGGAATCAGGGTCTAACATGTTTAGTATCAGAGCATAAAGATGAACCGATGATGGTTAAGTTTCATGATCCGAAGTTGGGCTTCGTAAACGGGGTCCAACATTCCATGCTTGAATGTCGATTCTAACAGCACGATCCCTTCCTGTTGTCTCAAGGACATAGGCAAAAAAATCCTGAAAAGATGACAAAAAGGAGGTTATAACCAAACCCGCTAACCTCTATAACTCCTTAGCCATAGGGCATTCAAGGAACACATGCTTCATGGATTCATGGTCATGGCAAAATAAGCAATTCAAGACAATGTTCACTCCTCGGTGTTGCAAATTATCTTTAGTTGGTAACATGCCACAACAAAACCGCCATTGGAAGTCACGTACTTTTAGAGGTACATCAAGGGACCAAATTTGCTTCCATACAATACCTTGCACTTGTTGCCTATGGTCTACCAAATCTGCAAGCGCCTCATAATAAGCAGTTTTAACCGAGTAAATCCCTCTTCTATCACAAGTCCAAATGATCTTATCTAGTGTGGGGTTAATGCTCAAGGGGATACCGAGGATAGCATGCATGTTTTCAGTACTAAAATAAGACAGCAACTTTGCAGGGTCCCACCGCTTCTCTCCATGGATGAATAAGTCACATACCCGCATAGCATCATTAATGGTCATAGGACCGTTGTCTGGATGGAAGCCACCAGCCTTTGGGATCCAGGGATCCCTATTAACAAAGATACGTTGACTATCCTCGACCCTCCACCTTACCCACCTTAACAACACTTTTTGAGCAAACAATACACTTTTCTAGACTAAGCTATAGTTGGTACCCAACTGAGCTTTCAAAAAGTCCCCCCGAGGGAAATATTTTTAGCTTTGAGAACCTAATACGAAAGAGTATTAGTGTCAACAATCTTGTTTCCCCAAAAGAGAAATGTTAAAACACCAGAAGTCTCGAAAACCCATACCTCCCATCGACTTCTCACAACACATACGTTCCCATGACAGCCAATTGATACCCCTACTACCTTCTCGACATCCTCCCCACCAAAATTTATTCATCAGAACTTGGAGCTCGAAACAAGTAGCAGCAGGTATAAGAAAGACATTCATGCAATAAGTAAGGATAGTCTAAATGAAAGCCTTGATTAAGATCTCCCCACCCGCCTATGACAGAAAACGGTTGTTCTAATTGTTAATACGCTTCTAGATCCTGTCCTTGAGAAATGAGAAAATCTGCCACTTGCTACGATCAATTAGAGAAGGTAAGCCTAAATAATGACTTTGATCCAAAGGTAAATGCACTCCAAGTAAATCTGAAATGGCCTGTTTAACATCTGGGACAATACATGGGCTAAAAAGAATATTAAAATTACCATAATTGATGGCCTGACCCGAAGCTGCTTCATAAATGCTCAGAATGCTCTTAACGTGGGTAGCTTCAGAGACCGCATCATTAAAGAAGAGGAGCAAGTCATCGGCAAAGAATAGATGTGAGATCCAAGGACAACCTAACTTTGCCCCACAGCCATGAATCACCCCACGCCTTTCACCATCTTTCAGCATAAGGGAGAGTCCCTCTGCTACAATCAGAAACAAATAGGGGGAGATAGGATCCCTTTGTCGTAGCCCCTAACTTGGGACAATAGGGCCCACCTCTATTCCATTTACCGAAATCAGATAACTAATGTTAGAGATACACATTCTCATCCATTGAATCCAAACATAAAAAAACCCTAGGGCTGTCAACATAGCAAGCAAATAGTCCCAGCTGACTCAGTCATAAGCTTTGGCTATATCAATCTCTAGTACACAAGAACCTGAATTACGCCTTGATCGTTGCTTCAAACCATGTAAAGTCTCAGAAGCCACAATAAAATTATCTATAATTAATCTTCCAGGAACAAAAGCAGATTGGTTGAAAGAGATAATCTTGGGCAAAATACTCTTCAATTGAGTGGCTAATGCTTTTGACAATATCTTATAGATCACATTGCATAACGCAATTGGTCTAAATTCAGTAACATGTAGGGGACTATCACATTTTGGGATTAACACAATAAAAGTAGTATCCAAAGATGGTGGAAGGGTACTGTGTTGAAGCCAATCACGGCAAGCCTGACATATGTCACCATCGAGAGTGCTCCAGAATTTTTGGAAGAAAGCGGGGTTCAACCCTTCTGGGGTCGGTGCTTTATTTAGGTCTATCTGAAAGAGGGCATTGCAGAATTTCTCATCCAAAAATGGAGCAATAAGTGCATTGTTAGCCGATTCATCAACCAAAGGTCTAACGATCCAAAGCACAGCTCTATTGGAAGACTTGGTGGCCTAAAAAAGATTAGAGAAATAAGTGTGAATCAGCCCACAAATAGTAGTTTCATCCATTGTAATGTTCCCAGTTTCATCAGTTAGCCTGGTGATCCGATTCCTCTTCCTGCGGGCTTTGATACTATTATGGAAATATTTGGTGTTTTTGTCACCATTTCAAAACCAAAACGCTTTAGCTTGCTGCTTTAATCTCACATCCTCTGGCTCTAAGATGGCATTCCATTGGCCTTTTTAAACGTCGTACCTTGACTGTGTCGAGGTTATGTTGGTCCGCTCCTAATCTTCTTTTAATTGTTTCTTTTTTAGCCCACCTTAACAGATTCCTTTGCTTACCCTATAATTGTTTGTGATCCACAATTGAAGACGTGCGTTCGGGGATAGATAAAGTAACCCCTTCGGACTAAGCCCTATCAACTATTTCTTGAAGATCAGGCTTAGAAAGCCAGGAGTTGTCAAATCAAAATCACTGATTAACCTCGTCCGAACTTGTGCTTGCAGTGTCAATCAATAAGGGAGAGAGATTCGAAATAGGGGCAACAAGGATTGAACAAATAGCATCCCGAAATAAAGAGCTCCACTTGGCGTTAGAGCATGCTTTATCAAGCTTCTCCTTAATATAAGTTGTACAACCTTCCCTATAGGTGTCTGTGAAGGATGAGCCTACCTATATAATATTTGAAAGATGAGCATCACTCAATGCTTCGCGAAAACCCGAAATTAAATAAGAAGGCTGAACGGGACCACTCAATTTTTCATACAAGGCAGCAATGTCGTTAAAATCACCACAACATAACCAAGGAAGATGAATCCTAGCTGCCAAAGTCTGCAATAGGTTCCAAGAAGCTCGTCTCCTAGTTCTTTCCGGGAAGCCATAAAAGCTAGATAGGCATCACCGTGTATTATTAGATCCAATCTCACAATCAATAAAGTTGGAATAATAACCGAAAACATGAAGTTGAATATCTGTCGACCAAAAAAATAGAGAGACCCCTACCGATCCCAATACTGTCTACAGAGAAGCAATTTGCAAATCTGAGCTGACTGCATAACGCTTCCATACGACCTCCAAATTACTGGGCAATAGCTTCGGATAAGCTCCCAAAGAGCCAGAACCATAGAGGGATCCCCCCTTTGCAGTTCCAACTGAGGATTCTCAAGATGGTCTGTCAACCCGTTGAACGGGTTCGACCGTTGGTTTAGAAGTGGTATCTATTACCAAATTCTTGGAGTAAGAAACTGTAACAACGATGGACTTGACCCGAGCTCGTTGTTTCCCCTCATCATGTGTGTCTATAGGATCATCTTCACTAGGCCTATTTGAAAGTAACTAAACCACACCCGTCTGGTCTATATCCATACTGCTTGGCATTAAAACCATCTGATCCCCATACTTGTGTGCCCCTAAGAATGAATTGAGAAAAGTTTGGGATGGCAACGAAGTGTTCAAACTTGTGCCAACAGTGGAGGGTCCGAATTGCCAGCTTGTGCCATCCAAGTCGTATCGAAGCCAAGAGCTAGAGGGGTGATTGCGGCTCTGTCGATTCGACCTTAAGATCGATCCTTGGAAACCGGTCAAAAATAATAAATTCCAAGATTGCAGTATAGGATGCAACCTCGGGTCGTCTCACTTAATCGGAACCTCATGAAATGGACCTAAGTTAGCCTATATATCATAAAATGCAAGCGAAATCAGTAAGGAAAAGGGGGTTTTGTTTGAAAATATTAACTACACTAAAAAGCATGTAAAAAGTATTTTTGGATTTTTGAAAATAGAAAAAGAAAATACTAAAACAAGTGA